>JARBWK010000812.1:0-24524 GCA_030556195.1 Anolis apletophallus
ACAGCATCAGTGCGCTGGAGGGACCTCCAGCTCACCCAGACCATGGCTCTGTGCCAGAAGACTACAGCATCAGTGCGCAGGAGGGACCTCCAGCTCACCCAGACCATGGCTCTGTGCCAGAAGACTACAGCATCAGTGCGCTGGAGGGACCTCCAGCTCACCCAGACCATGGCTCTGTGCCAGAAGACTACAGCATCAGTGCGCTGGAGGGACCTCCAGCTCACCCAGACCATGGCTCTGTGCCAGAAGACTACAGCATCAGTGCGCCAGAGGGACCTCCAGCTCACCCAGACCATGGCTCTGTGCCAGAAGACTACAGCATCAGTGCGCCGGAGGGACCTCCAGCTCACCCAGACCATGGCTCTGTGCCAGAAGACTACAGCATCCGTGCGCCGGAGGGACCTCCAGCTCACCCAGACCATGGCTCTGTGCCAGAAGACTACAGCATCAGTGCGCTGGAGGGACCTCCAGCTCACCCAGACCATGGCTCTGTGCCAGAAGACTACAGCATTAATGCGCTGGAGGGACCTCCAGCTCACCCAGACCATGGCTCTGTGCCAGAAGACTACAGCATTGGTGCGCTGGAGGGACCTCCAGCTCACCCAGACCATGGCTCTGTGCCAGAAGACTACAGCATCGGTGCGCTGGAGGGACCTCCAGCTCACTCAGACCATGGCTCTGTGCCATCAGTGCGCTGGAGCGAACTCCAGCTCACCCAGACCATGGCCCTGTGCCGGAAGGACCACCAGCAGAGGTCGACATCAGTGGGCTGGGGGGACCCCCAACACACCCAGACCATGGACAAGAGGGGAGGAGCCGCATTACTGGTCCTGTGGCAGTATTGAGGAGAATAGTGGGAAGACATCACCACTGGAGAAGGACATCTAGGGCCAATGCCCCGGTGTGGACGCCAGACTTTTCCCTCCTCGCCTTTTTGGCCGAGACCACCACTTCTGAAGAGAGGAATAGTGCGTCCATCTTGGCTTCTGCCCGGCGATGCATGAGAGGCCTTTTCTCCTGCCTGCACCCTTCCTGCCTGAGGTCCCCACGCCAGGCTGATGAAGAACGGGTGGAGGGATACTGGGTGGACGTGACCCCGTACGAAGCACCCTCACCAATCAGTTACTAATCATTTATTAATTCTTTCCTGATTCCAAAACTACTTGGAACAGATTATTTATTTCAGTTTCCTATCTAAATATAAATATAAATATTTACCGCATATAAATGCCTTCAATTAATAAATAACTTCCGTTGAAGTCGAGCTAAACGTCTTAATGGCTGCATGGACTGTCTCTGTTTACTGAAACTTCTTTTCCTATTCATTCCCCTCATTAACTCCTGCACCAACTCTCCCGTATTATACGGGACGTCCCGTATTTTGGCTCTGAATCCCGTGTCCCGTATTTTCAGCTCCTGTCCCGTAATATACGGGACACAAAATTCAGTGCAAAAATACCAGTTGAAATGAGGGACGCCGCAGCGGAGAGAGCGCATGCTCGAGTCTTCCTCCTTCAGTCAAGGGAGACAGCACTACAGCGCATGCGTCGTCTGGGAGCCTTCCCTTGCACAGGCGCAGTGGCGTCGGCGACTGAAGCGGATGGATTCTGAGGCTGGAGGCGGAGGAAGAAGGCGACGAGGGGGGCCGGGCGGTGGCGGGGCTGGATAAGGGTGAACTACAACTCACAGAATTCACAGAATTCAAGGTCAATTACCCCTTACCAGGAAGCAAAGTGTGTGTGAGTGTGTGTGGGGTGTCTTGTTATAGGTCCGTCATTCACAGTGCTTTCTGGAAGTGGATGAAGGTACTGCAAATCCCATCATCCGTGGTCCCTCCTCTCCCCCCCCCCAAAAAAAACCTCCCCAGGGTGTAAAGTGGGTCATTGGGAGTCTCCATATCCCAGGTTTGGTGCAGATCTATGGCTGATGGGGTTAGCAGTAGTCTCTGGAAGTGAGCGAAGGTACTGCAAATCCCATCGTTTGTGGTACATTCTGTTCGAAACTTCATCAGGAGATAAAGGAGGTCATGGGGTCAGGCGGGGTGGCAAGTACGCCAAGTGTGGTCCAGAAAGGGAGGAAAGAAGTTAAGAAAGAAGGGACGAAGGAAGGAGGAAAGGAAGGAAAGAGAGAAGGAAAGAAAAAAGGGAGGGAGGAAGTAAGGAGAGAAGGAGAGAAGGAAGGGAAGAAGAAACTAAGGAAGGAAAGGAAGAATAGATGAAGGAAGGGAGGGAGGGAGGAAAGAAGGAAGAAAGGAAGGAGAGAAGAAAAAAGGAAATAAGAAAGGAAGGGAAAAAGGAAGGAAGGAAAGAAAGAAAAAAGGAAGGGTAGAAGAGAGGGAAGGAGGAAGGGAAGGAGGGAGGCAGGGGGAAGGAAGGAAAAAGGGAAGAAGGAGAAGGGAGGGAGGGAAGGAGAAAGGGGGAAGGAAAGAGGAAAGGAAAGAAAAAAGGAAGGCAGGGAGGAAGGCAAGAAGAAGGTGCGGAGGAATATGTGGCAGCTTTTCAATTGGTTGCCACTGTGGGATTATTTGCATAAAGGACTCTCATTGGCCAGCCACAAAACTCCAACACTCTAAGGCACCAGACAGTTTTTCCGTTGACAATGGAATGTTCATTTCCTGATAGGATTTCACTACAGAGAGAGGGTTTCCTGATGTACTGAGAGCGTTACTAGCATTACAACCTAGGCCCAAAAATAGACGAAAGTGAAAACACCACTTTTCCCAACAGGCCTCAGCCTGAATTGACAGTAAGGCTTCCTAGGCCTCAGCCTGAATTGGCAGTAAGGCTTCCTAGGCCTCAGCCTGAATGGACAGTAAAGCGTCCTAGGCCTCAGCCTGAATGGACAGTAAGGCTTCCTAGGCCTCAGCCTGAATGGACAGTAAGGCTTCCTAGTATAGCAGAGTTGGTACTTTGAGCAGGAGTACAGTCAGAGGAGAGTGATGCACAAGCAAGAGCTTTAGAGTAGCTGGCTTTCTGTGCCAGAAATCACGCTGGCATGTATGCCGTAAATGCTGTGCCCTGATTGGTACGCCAAGCGTATGCAGCGATTTGCCAAAGTACATCATGTGTCTTCAATGATAACAAAAGCCTTCATTGGCCAAAGCAGTTCATGGCATGGGTTTGTTTACCTCAATGCTAATAGGTCAAGAACTACGCAGGCGCAGAAGGGTCTGCCCCCTCCTTTGCTGGCAGGGAAGAGGCAGCACAAATGTTGCAATTTGAGTACAGGCTGACCAGAGCTACTGATACTGTTCTATGGGAAATGAATTTCTTGCTGCGCCATAATGCTAAACGAATGAAAGCTGATAATGATATGATGCTAATGAAAGTATTGTGTTTAATTGGATAATGAAATGTGTTCTGTGACACTGGCCAATGGGGGTTCATAAAGAAGGGCGGGCCAAGATCTGTCGCCATGAGGGGTATATAATGACTGCTCTTAGAATGTATTTCAGGATTTGCCCGGAGCAGCTTGTTCTGTGGGTGAACCCCACCAGCTGGTGTCCAAATTTTGAATAAACTTGACTTCACTTTTGAAACAGTCAATTGTCCGTTCTCTCGTTCCTGTGCCCGCGCGTCCACGTCGCCTTTGGTAAGAAGGTTATTGCCACCCGGAGTTCTGGGACTCCTAATTTGCTGCTACATTTTGGTGACCCCGACGTGATCCTAAAAGGCAACTAGGACGGGTCTGTGACGCAGAGAACGAGAACCAGTTGGCTGGACGGCACTCGCTCTCCGGCGGGGAGGTGAGGCGAATCAGGAGGGCTGAGACAGGGGCCCCAAACCACCGCAAACGACCGGCTGCCTGACTCGTTCCACACCAACGCCTGCCGACCCGAGGAGCCGCAATTGCCCTACTGTTGGTGAACCCAAGAGGTGAGAAGGAAGTCCGGGGGTGCAGCTTGGTGAAGCTGTGCCTAGTGAGTAATCCGGCAACCAAAAGTCCGGGGGCGACGGGATTCCGATCGTCTAGCGAGCAATCCGGCACTTGAAAGCGCACAGAGAAAGTCGGGGGCAACGGATGCTCTGTTGTTCCGATGCAGTCGAGTGGTGATGCGGGAAAGCAGTCCCGGGGTCTTCTGGAATTGGCAAGTATAGAGCTCTTTAACACTAACACGTAGGGAACACACACACCCATTGGGAAGGGGGGCAAGCACTGAAGTGTTTTTGACCGGTAGAGATGGGTGGAGTGGGATCAAAAGCGAAGAAAGAAACGCCTTTGCAATGTGTGTTAGACAACTGGGACAGGTTTTGTTTGTTGACAGTGGAAGGGAAACCTCAGGATTTGAAAGATTTCAGGCTGAGAAACTAGTGCACTGAGGTGTGGCCTGCTGTCCCAGAGATTGGTTGGCCCAAGACAGGAACTTGGGATTTGAGGAAGTGTAGGCAGCTAGAGGCCTATTGTTACGAAATACATCCAACTGATCAATGGGTTTATTCCGCGACATGGGAGAGAATGGTTGCGGAAGGTGTTTGGTGGGCGGGCCCAAAGGGGCAAGCCAAGGAAGGATGTTTTGTTAGCCGAAAGGCAGGGAGAAACCCTCCGGTGTTGCAATCCGAGCCAGAGGAATTTCCCCCATTAAGGAGACCACCAAGGCAGAGAGAAATTGCCGCTGCAGGAGCGGGGGGAGCCACCGCGCCTCCGCTCAATGCTAATTTAGACGTCCCTGCCCAAGCCCAAGCCGCGGCCCCCACCTTCGGGACAGGCTCAGCCGCTCAGATGACGTCCCCGGCTGTGACGCACGTCGAGGCGGGTCTTCCTGTTCCCATTGCACCAATCCAAATGAGTCCACCAGTCCTTCCGGTCCCCACCGCACCAGTGTTGATTCCGATGAATTCCCCAATGACATTTCAACCCGAATTAGGGAGCCTGGCTACTGCGGGGCCCAGCGGGGTGTTTCCTCCCATCATGGCAACATCCCAAACCGCCGCGGTTCCTTTAATTCTGCCACCAGCCACGGCTTCCTACCCTGTTCCACGTTCAGTACACAACCCGTTCAGTGAAAGACCACCTGCATATCAGGCCCCTCTCTCCCCAGTGATACATTACCCCATAGAAGAAGCAAGGCAGATAGAAGAAAGAGCGTGATGGGAAGCCTCAGGCGTTGAGGAGGTGATAGAGCATCTCCAAGAGAACGAAGAGGAAGAGGAGTACCCTGCAGCCAGGGGAGGGATGATAGAGCGTCCCACACCCGCGCCCAGGAGAAAATGCTCTTTTGAGGCCGCGAGGGCGATAGAGCGCTCTCCTGAACTGAGTAGAAGGCACAGTCAGAGACAAGCCGCTTCACCAATGAGAACCAGAAGCATGTCTAGGGGAGAAGCAAGGGTGAAGGCAGAAGAAGAGAGAGGGGTTCTGGAATTGCCCATCAGACGGGTACCATTATTAGACGCAACCAACACCGTGGTGCAGGCCTATCAGATAGTCCCATTTTCAAGTAGTGATGTTTTTAATTGGCGTAATGCCACCCCTCCTTATTCGGAGCAGCCACGGGCCATGGCTGATTTATTGGAAGGAATCATGGCAACACATGATCCAACGTGGTGGGATTGTAAGCAGCTCTTAAATACGCTGTTCACAGCCGCAGAGAGGAGAAGCATCATCAACCAGGCCAGATTAATGTCACAAGAGGGACATGGGGAGATGGATGCAGTTGCATATGGAAATGCGAGATTCCCCCTTGAAATTGACCCATGCTGGGATCCAAATAACCCGGATTGTCAGAGCTGGGAAATCTGAGCTTTGAGGAAGTTCAAATTCCCAGCCTGCCCTGAGGTGGCATTGACCTTTGTCCCAGTTCTATGAGAGCTGGACCGACCTTTGCTCTAGTTACTGAGGGACTGTGTTATGACGGACTGGACGTGATGCAACTTCCAGATGCCTGCTGAGTCATGGAGGAAGTGAGGTAGCTCCTTCTGGACACGGACATTGGACACTATCCTAATTATGCGAACTTAGAGCCTCATGAGGTCATATCCCCTGGACTATGGGAATTGCTGACTCTCCCGGATATGGTGCAACCCTCCTTGGACATTGCGTGGGCAAAGGGGGGGGTTCGGGGTATATAAGGTGTGTTTGGGTGGCGGGACTTTGCTTTAGCTTCACAAGTTTTGTACCTGCAATAAAATCGTGTTGGACCGTGCTTCTATCTACGCGTGTTTCCTGACCGGAGTTGGAGAGTCATTACAGAAGCTAAAGCCCGTTTCGACTGTCCCAGAAATGGCGAGGTCGGCGAGAGAGGAGGAGGAGTATATTGATATGTGGAACCTTGCTCCTGATGAGATCCGGAGAACCATGGAGTGGGAATGGACCACTATTGACCATGTAGGATGCCCGGTCGAGTCCAGAGAAGCGATGGCGTATTGGCGTTCGTCAGCTCAGGTGGACGAGCTCAGAGAAGCGGAGGAACAAAGGTTGTGGTCCGCTCAGGTGAGCTCCAGAGGAGGCGTATCCAGAGAAATGGGGGTGAGAGCTCCCATTCAGGTGGATTTCCGGATGACCGGAGGAACCAGAGAAGCTGTGCGGAGAAGTGGGCCAGCTCAGGTGGATCCAGTAGATGGCAGGACCAGAGAAGCTGCGGGGAAGGCTGCCCCAGCTCAGGTGGACCTGGAGGAAAGTGGAAGTGAAACCACTGAGCCAGAAGCACTGTCGGAGTTGGAAGTGATGCGGTGCAAGATGGAGGCGA
The DNA here is from genome assembly GCA_030556195.1 of Anolis apletophallus. Taxonomy (NCBI): domain Eukaryota; kingdom Metazoa; phylum Chordata; class Lepidosauria; order Squamata; family Anolidae; genus Anolis; species Anolis apletophallus. Next base: position 6,683 of record JARBWK010000812.1, read on the forward strand.
TGGAGCAAACGATGAGGAGGATGTCCCGAGCGATGTCGCGGAGGGAGCCGAGGGATTCGGTGTGGAGTGCCCCTGGAGGAGCAGATTTTACTTTTTACTCCTTGATGGATGGCGGCCCATCAGATGAACGTCCTAGATCTCCTTCGGGAGTGTGGACTACAGGTGGGCGTCAGGAGGAATGCCAAGGGGTCCCGATGTCGGAGGGAAGACCCGTTCAAGTGAATCGCACTCGAGAGAAGGCGAATCCGAATCTCCTGCAGCCAGCCGGGATGGGGAGAGGAGTTCGGAGGCCAGAAGCTCCCCAGTGGGGGGGAGTACAGTCCCAGGAGTTTGGAGGTCGGATGAAGAAAGAACCTTTGCGAGTGGAATTTGAAGGAGAAGCTTGCAAGGTGGCCTTCTTCATTGCTGCAGTAAATGACCATATGGAAGATTATGGTCACTTATACCCAAGTGATTGCAGTAGAGTACGAGCCATTGGAGGAGTGTTTAAGGGTCGAGCGGCTGAGTGGTATGTACAATGCCACGATCGAAGGGATCCATGTCTAAAAACTGTTCGGGCCTTTCTGCAAGCTATCCGGAATCGTTTCCGTGATCCACTGGAGAGGATTAAAGCTAAAGAGTCATTGCGCAGCTTGGTTCAGGGACCTCGCTCTGTGACGGAGTATGCGGAGGAGTTTATGAGTTTGGCTGGTAAAGTTGCTGAGTGGTCCCAAGCAACGCTGCTGGAACTTTTCAAAGATGGCCTTCGGAGGGAGATCCTGGAGTGGTGTTTACATCGGGATGATCCGGGTGACGTGGACGGTTGGATCCAGCTTGCAGGCAGTGTGGAAGGGATCTTGGCCCAGGTGCAACGGCGGAAGTTCCAATCGGCGAGGTCCCGAGGCCAGGGACGCTACTCCGGAGAGGGACGGTTCCGGGGAGGAGAGGCCAAACGTGGTAGCGGTGACGGACGTCCCAGTGCTTTAAAGAAACCTGTGATGGGAAAGGGCCTCTGTTTCATTTGTTCCCAACCAGGTCATTTTGCATCCCAGTGCCGGCAGAAGCAGTTGCCGGATCAGAGAAAAGTGGCTGCCGCGAAAGCAGCTATAGGTGACAATATGGACTCAAAGAGTGTTGGGGTGAGTGCCCCGAGTGTACAATGTTCTTTGGGATTGTATAAAGGAGGGGTGGTAATAGAGAAGCAGGCACTGGTGGATTGTGGGTGTTCGGAAAACATCATGTCGCCAAAGCTGGTAGATGAAACTAAAGACTTACCAGTGCCTGTGGTATTTACTCAGTTAGATGGGTCTTCTATTGGAGGGGGACCGTCTGTATTGGGAACGAAGGATTTGAAAGGCCGGGTAGGCCCTTGGGAAGGCAATATTGACTTCGCGGTGGCACCAATTAAAGGCCACGAGGTAGTATTAGGATTGCCATGGCTTGAGCAGGCTAACCCTAAAATTGATTGGAGGATTGGGATTGTACAATGTGAACCGAATGTGGAAAGGAGGGAGGGAGTTAAGGTGCAGGGGGTGCCCGAGGAATATGGAGATTATGCAGATGTGTTCAATCCCATATTAGCCCAAAGTTTCCCCCCTTTCCGGAACGTTCAATGTCGGGTGGAGGTTAAGGAGGGGGCAGTGTTGCCAAAGCCCAAGATATATGCTATGACGGTGCAGGAGAAAGTAGCTTTAAGGGAGCAAATCGACGAGTACTTAAGGAAGGGGTTTATTCGAAGGTCTGAGTCTCCTATTGCTGCACCAGTGTTATTTCGGGAAAAGAAAGATGGGAAATTGCGATTGTGTATCGATTACAGGGGTTTGAATGCTATTAGTACTACCAATTGCTACCCTTTGCCACTAATCAAAGATTTGTTAGGCCAGCTGGGGGGAGGTAGGTTCTTTACCAAGTTGGATTTAATAGACTCGTTCCATATGGTGAGGGTGAGGAAGAGTGACCAATGGAAGACAGCTTTCTCTTGTCCCCTCAGGCTTTTCGAATGGGTCGTAATGCCATTCGGATTGGCCGGAGCTCCCGGTATTTTCATGCAATTAATAAATGAGGTGCTGCACCCCCTTTTGTATAAGGGGGTGTTTGTATATTTAGATGATATCGTGATTGTGACGCGTACTGAGGGGGAGCATGTGCATCTGGTTCGAGAGGTGTTGGAAAGACTGAGGCAAGCTAAGTTATATGTCAAGCTGAGTAAATGTGAGTTTGGTAGGAACCAGATTGATTTTTTGGGTTACCGGATTAGCGAGAGTGGTGTGGCCATGGATCTGACTAAGGTGGAAGATGTGTTGAGCTGGGAGGCTCCACAAACTCGTAGGCAATTGCAGGCTTTCCTGGGGTTGGCGAATTTTTATCGCACTTTCATCCCGGCGTTTGCAGCTATAACCCTTCCTCTTACAGAGTTGTTAAAGACTAAGGGGAAGGGGGAGTCTAAGAAGACTAGGGCTCCGGGCTCTAAGTTAAGGTGGACAGATGAATGTCAAGAGGCTTTTGTGAGATTGAAGAGGGCTTTCACTAGTGGCCCTTTGCTGCTGCATCCTGATGTGGAAAAACCGTTTGTAGTGCAGTGTGATGCCTCGGCGTGGGCATATGGAGGAGCATTGTTACAGAGGGATCAACAGGGGAACTTGAGACCTTGTGCTTATTTTTCTAAAAAGTTTGGAGAACAGGAAAGGAAATGGCCAGTGTGGGAGAAAGAGGCGTTCGCTGTGAGGAGTGCGTTGCAGATGTGGCGTCAGTTTCTAGAGGGGGCGGTTTTCCCTTTTGTGGTATTGACTGACCATCAGAACCTGCAGTATCTTAGGAATCCTCAGAAGCTATCTCCCAAATTGGTGAGATGGGCTCAATATTTTGCGCGGTTTAATTTCTCGCTGCAACACATCAAAGGGAAGGAGAATGTGGTGGCTGACGCTTTATCTCGGTATCCTCATGTGGGAGAGGATCCGGTTACTAGGTCGGAGGAGGTATTCACCAAGGAGCAATGGGGTCTGGCGGTGCAGACCAGATCTCAAGTGAAGCAAGAGGTGAAAAAGGAGGAAGAGGTTGTAGACGAATGGTGTTTAGAGTTGCAGAGGGGATATGAAGGAGATGTTTGGTTGAGTGGTCATAAGGAGGAGTGTAAGCAATCGAACGGGTTGTGGCTTGTAGGGACTAAGGTGTATGTGCCTCAAGGTGTGAGGAAGAAAGTGTTAAGCCTCAATCATGACCATAAGACTGCCGGTCATTGGGGGGTTACCAAGACCCTCTTGAATGTGAAGAAGCGATATTGGTGGCCTGGTATGAGGACAGAAATTAAGGAATATGTAGGGAGTTGTGAGGATTGTGCGCGAAGCAAAGCTCCCGCCGCTAAGCCACAGGGGTTAATTCAAGTAGTGGCTACTCCAGTGCGGCCGTGGACGCATGTCAGCACAGATTTCGTGGGGGAGTTGCCCTCTAGTCGGGGATATCGTTACATATGGACAGTGTTGGACATGTTCTCTAAGCAGGCTCATTTTGTCCCTTTGAAAGGTTTACCTTCGGCTGGAGGTTGGCAGAGTTGTATGTGCAGCATGTATATAGATTGCACGGGTGTCCAGAGCAAGTGCTTAGTGATCGTGGGGTGCAATTTACTGCCCGGTTTTGGGAATGGTTCCTGGAGGGATTAGGGGCTGAGAGGAAATTGACGTCTGCTTATCATCCTTGTTGCAATGGGGGCGTTGAGAGAACGCAGAAATCATTAGGGGGTTATCTGCGTATTTTCAGCAATAAGGAGCAAAACAACTGGTCAGATTTGTTGCCATACACAGAGATGGCGTATAATAGTTCGGTACATTCCTCTACCAGGAGGTCGCCCTTTGAGATAGTTTATGGCCAGGATGTGGCCCCTCTGCCTCAGTTGTTGGAGTTAAATAAGGAAGAGAAAGGGGAATGGCGAGTGCGGGCGCAAGAGGAGTGGAAAGAAGTGGTTGAAGCTTTGGGGAAAGCGCAACGGTCGTATAAGCTATTTGGAGATCAACGGAGGCAGGAGGGAGAAGTGTATGCTGAGGGAGACCTAGTGTGGTTATCCACTCAGAACTTAAAGTTAGGTTTGCCCTCAAAGAAATTAGGTCCGAGGTACATTGGTCCCTTTAGGATTGAGCAGGTGGTAAATAAAGTTTCGTATAAGTTAATTTTGCCAAAGAGTTTGGGTAAGATTCATCCTACATTTCATTGTAGTCTGTTAAAGAAGTATCTGGGTCCCCTACTGCCCAAGGATTGAATGGTGTTTTGTTTCTGCAGGGGGAGGACGCGGTGGAAAAGGACATTATGTCAGAGCTGGGAAATCTGAGCTTTGAGGAAGTTCAAATTCCCAGCCTGCCCTGAGGTGGCATTGACCTTTGTCCCAGTTCTATGAGAGCTGGACCAACCTTTGCTCTAGTTACTGAGGGACTGTGTTATGACGGACTGGACGTGATGCAACTTCCAGATGCCTGCTGAGTCATGGAGGAAGTGAGGTAGCTCCTTCTGGACACGGACATTGGACACTATCCTAATTATGCGAACTTAGAGCCTCATGAGGTCATATCCCCTGGACTATGGGAATTGCTGACTCACCCGGATATGGTGCAACCCTCCTTGGACATTGCGTGGGCAAAGGGGGGGGGGGTTCGGGGTATATAAGGTGTGTTTGGGTGGCGGGACTTTGCTTTAGCTTCACAAGTTTTGTACCTGCAATAAAATCGTGTTGGACCGTGCTTCTATCTACGCGTGTTTCCTGACCGGAGTTGGAGAGTCATTACACCGGATCACAGAGACAGAATTAAAGAATTCCAACAGATACTCCTAAGAGCCATAAGGAAGGGTCCACCCAGGCCCTCCAACATTCAAAAGATACAGGGAATCCAACAAGACAAGGTTGAAACGCCAGCTGCGTTTCTGGAGAGGCTTGAAGAGGCTTACAGGAAGTACAGTCCTTACAACTTAGAGCAAAACGATGGGAGAATTGCCCTAATGCAATCTTTCATAGCACAGTCATCCCCAGACATCAGAAAGAAGATTCAAAAACAGCCAGGATTTTTAGGAAAGACTTTGAATGAACTTTTGGCTTTAGCTGATCAGGTGTTTATTGCAAGGGAGCAAGTAGAAGAGGAGAGAAAGGACAAGAAGAGGAAGGAAGGATACAGAGTGTTGTTGAGCATGATGGATGAGAGGTCAGGAAGAGGAGGAAGAGGCCACAGTCGTGGGAGAGGCCTAGCAAGAGGAAGAGGAGATGGACAGTTTAGTTTGGGGCGAAATCAGTGTGCCCGCTGTAAAAAAGAGGGGCACTGGAAAAAAGACTGTGTAGAAGAAATGTCAGAGGAAAAGGATGCAAGTGCAAGAGGCAGAGGTGCTAGCCGTTCGAGAGGGTCCGGGAGAGGAAGAGCAAGAGGAAGTTATAGGCCTTATGATAGAACTGTTGTAGCTGCTGCTGTACAGGAGGAAGAATGGGAGGACGAGGAGGAAGATGAATTTTGAAATTATGGCAAAGCTTTTCTGTTGCTGAACCCAGAGGAGCCGTTGGTCGCCATAGATGTAGCGGGTCAGCGTATAAAGTTCCTAGTAGATACAGGAGCTGATAAGTCTGTAGTAAACAAAAAAATCCCTCCACTTAGCAATCAGCAAATCAAGGTTATTGGTGTGACAGGGAAGCCACAGAAGTGCCCATTGTTACAGAAGAGATGATGTAACATTGCAGGGAGAGAAGTGATACATCAGTTACTGTATATCCCAGATTGTCCCATACCACTGCTTGGGAGAGACATGTTGGCCAAGATAAAAGCTAGATTGGAGTTCTTGGAGACGGAGAACTTACCGTTCCTGGGAGCGAGGAGTATCGCTTGTTCAGAGTTAAGGAGGTCAGGAAGATAGAAACAAAATGGTCCTGGGAGCAAACTCCCAGGGTTTGGGCAGAAGATAACGATCCTGGGATGGCCAAATATGTTGCTCCTGTGGTGATACAGATAAGACCTGAATGCCTTCCCGTGAGAAAGTCCCAATACCCTATCAGTAGAGACGCTGTAGAAGGAATACAAGAACAGTTACATAGACTGTTACGTCATGGGATCATAATGTATTGCGATTCTCCTTGGAATTCGCCCCTCCTTCCTGTCCGTAAGCCAGCAGGAGGGTTTCGAGTTGTCCAGGATCTTAGAGCTGTCAATCAAGCTACAGTTCCCTTAACACCTGTCGTGCCAAATCCATATATTATGATGAGTTTAATTCCAAGTACAGCAGTCTGGTTTTCAGTTCTGGATCTCCGTGATGCATTCTTCTGTATTAGATTAGCACCTGTGTCCCAGCCTATCTTTGCTTTTCAATGGGAAACCCCAAAGGGAGGACAGCGTCGTCAGGCCACTTGGTGTCGTCTCCCGCAAGGGTTCCAGAATAGCCCAACGATCTTTGGCCAGGCCTTGGCTAAAGATCTGTCAGAATTTGAAATTCCAGAGTCAGAAGGAGTGTGGCTGCAGTATGTTGACGATCTGTTAATTGCCACTAGAACAGAAAAAGGATGTAAACATTACACATTAGAGATGCTGAAAGTCCTGGAAGAGAAGGGGTACAAAGTGTCAAGAAAGAAAGCGCAGTTATGTCTCCAGAAAGTCAAGTATTTGGGGTTTGGTCTGACCCAGGGAAGCAAGGTGTTGGAAGTTGAGAGAAAGGAGGTCATCTGTGCCATCCCCACACCTAAAGATAGGAGACAGACAAGGGAGTTCTTAGGAACCACGTCATATGTGAGACACTGGATCCCCAACTACGCTGTAATAGCAAAGCCACTGTATCAAGCAACGAAAGGAAGCAATCAAGACCCATTCGTGTGGACGGAGGAATGCGAGCATGCTTTCAAGGCTTTGAAAGAAGCTGTCATTTCGCCTCCAGCATTGGGCCTGCCAGATTTGGACAAGCCGTTCTACCTCTTTGCTGCAGAGCGAGATGGTACCGCGATTGGGGTTGTGACACAATACGTAGGCACATTTCAACGGACTGTAGCTTATCTGTCCAAGCAGTTAGACACCGTAGCTAAGGGTCTTCCACCCTGTTTGAGGGCCGTTGCAGCTTCAGTGGATTTAATCAGAGAGGCCACTAAGCTCACCCTAGGGAAACCACTCACCGTGAGAGTCCCACATCATGTCAAATCACTGTTAGACACAAAGGGTCCACGCTGGCTGACCAATGAGAGACTGACTAAGTATGAAGGGGTCCTCTGTGACAACCCCCTCGTTTCCTTGGAGATGTGTCCCATGTTAAATCCGGCCACCTTGTTGCCTAGCCTTTCAGAGCCCTCACAGCATGACTGCATACAGACAATGGACTTGGTTTACTCCAGCAGGCCAGATTTGCGTGATTTCCCTTGGGATAGGGTAGATTTAACCTTATACACCGATGGTAGTAGTTTCGTAAGAGAGGGAGTGCGTTATTTATATATTTATATATTTATTTATATTTCACTTTTATATTCCGCTCCTCCCAGCAGGCTCGGGGCGGATCACAGTAAAAACACACATAGGCAGCATGTTGTGGCAAGTCAGCATGCGGCCGTTACAATCAATAAAAAACATAAAAACATGAAGCCACATTTAAAACCAGTTACATAGTCAGGTATGAGTTGAGAGGACATACATCGGGATTTGTTTGCTGAGAGCGCCTAATTAAAGGCCAGCCCGAAGAGGGCTGTCTTGCATGCCCTCTGGAATGGGCCCAGTTCCGAAATGGCTCGGGTACTATCTGGAAGAGCATTCCAAAGCACTGGTGCCGCCACAGAAAAAGACCTTTGTCTAGTCGTCGATAGGTGGCAGGAGCGGACTGATGGAATTAACAACAGATTTTGCTCATCTGAACGCAGTGATCTCGGGGGAATATACGGGGTAAGGCGGTCCTTCAGGTACGCAGGCCCTAGCCTGTGCAAGGCCTTAAAGGTCAAAACCAACACCTTGAAGGCAATCCGGTACTCGATGGGAAGCCAGTGCAGCTGCCGGAGGATAGGTGTAATATGTTCTCTCGCTGGCACTCCTGCCAGCAAGCGAGCCACGGCATTCTGCACTAGCTTGAGTTTCCGGACTGTCGACAAAGGAAGGCCAACGTAGAGGGCATTACAGTAGTCTAATCTCGAGATGACCGTCGCTTGATCACCGTGGCCAGGTCCCCCTGGACAGGTAGGGTGCCAGTCGCCTAGCCTGTCGGAGGTGATAGAATGCCGTCCTGCTGGCCACGGAGACCTGGGCCTCCATGGTCAGCGAGGAGTCCAGCACCACCCCCAAGCTCTTAACTGACGACGATGGGTTAAGCCGCTCGCCGTCCAGGGTAGGCAACCGGCACCCACCCAGCCCAGGCCGACCAGGCCACAGTATCTCCGTCTTCGATGGATTCACCTTCAGCCGGCTGGCACGCAGCCAGCCAGTCACGGCTTCAAGGCATAGATGGAAACAATCGGTACGGAGTCCGACCTGCCGTCCATTCTCAGCAGAAGCTGGGTGTCATCGGCGTACTGATGACACTCCAGACCAAAGTCGCGGGCCAGCTGGGCCAGGGGGCGCATATACACATTGAATAATAAGGGGGAGAGGATGGCCCCCTGGGGGACCCCACAATCAAGTGGGAGTCTCCCAGAGACCTCCCCGCTACCCTCCACCCGTTGTCCCCGGTCCCGGAGGAAGGAGGCCACCCATTTAAGGGCAGTCCCCCCAACCTCGGAAGCGGCTAAACGGTGGGTCAATAGTGCATGGTCTACAGTGTCGAACGCTGCTGTCAGATCTAACAAGACAAGCAGTGCTGATCCACCCTGGTCCAGCTGGCGGCGAAGTTGGTCTGTAATGGCGACAAGTACGGTCTCCGTCCCATGCCCAATACGGAAGCCGGACTGGAAGGGATCAAGTCCAGCTGTGTCATCTAGGAACCGCTGCAGCTGATCCGCTGCTGCCCTCTCAATTACCTTGCCTAGGAAAGGCAAGTTGGAAACAGGCCTGTAATTGGAGGGAGCCGAAGGGTCTAGGTTCGGCTTCTTCAGCAGCGGTTTCACCATGGCCTCTTTTAATCCCCCTGGGAAGACTCCTTGCTCAAGGGAGCTATTTAAGATCGTGCCCAGGGGGCCACATAGACCCTCCCGGCAAGATCTAACCAGCCAGGAGGGGCACGGGTCGAGGCTATGCTGGCTATGCTGTCGTCACCTGGGAGGACGGGGTTCTGGAGGCGGAACCGCTACCCCCTGGGACTTTGGCCCAACTGGCTGAGCTAATTGCATTAACTCAAACTTTGAAACTTGCCGAAGCGCAAAGGGTTAATATCTATACTGATTCTTGTTTTGCGTTTTTAACGTTACATGCTCATGGAGCACTGTACAGGGAAAGAGGCTTTCTGACTTCTGCTGGAAAGGCTGTCAAGTATGCGGATGAGATATTGGCTTTGTTAGATGCTATTTGGCTCCCTAGCAAAGTTGCTGTTATAATAATAATAATAATACTTTATTACTTGTGAGTCGCCCTCCACCAATGGTGCTCCGGGCGACTTACATCCTTTAAAAACATAGATACATCAGTTAAAACAGCAGATATGAGCCGTAGAAGGCTCTGCCATCCATCCAGTTCAGTCCCCGAAAGCCTGGCGGAAGAGCCAGGTTTTCAGGCCAGCCAGAAATCTGGCCGGGGCCAGTGTGGCCCTAAGCGCAGGCGGGAGCGAGTTCCAGATCATAGGGGCCGCCACCGAGAAGGCTCTTCTACGGGTCTCTGTCAGCCGGGCCTCTCTCACCCCAGGGATAGCTAACCGGTCGCCATTTATTACGCGTGCGGGTCTTTCGCAGCGTTGGTCTGTCAGCTGATCGCCCAGGTAGGCTGGTCCCATTTTTTGCCGAGCTTTGAAGGTTATCACCATGAGTTTGTAGATCGCTCTAAGCTCAATGGGTAACCAGTGAAGATCTTTTAAAATTGGTGAAATATGGCTCCTGGCCGATGCCCGGAGATGAGTCTGGCCGCTGCATTCTGGATGAGTCTCCACCTCCGAGACGTGGCCAACGGTAGGCCCACATACAAGGCTGTGCAGGAGTCAAGAACCGAGACCACGGAGGCATGAATCACCGTCCACACCTCCTCTGGTGGTAGATAGGGGGCCAACCGTCGGGCCCCACGGAGGTGAAAGAAGGCACCTTGGCAGCGGCCTGATCTGAGCCTCCATCGTCAGTTTCTCATCCAAGAGTACTCTAAGCTCTTTACCGCGGGGCTGCGGACAAGGGCTCGCCCTCAAAGGGTGGTAGTGGAGAGTGGGGGGTCGGGTCGGCCGGGCCAGAGGATCTCCGTTTCGCGCCGGGTTGATCTTTAGCCTGTGTGCTCTGAGCCAGCTTGTGACCGCCTTCAGCCCCGGCTAAAGCTTTCAGGTACCGACAGCACCCCTGGGTCGAGCTTCAGCAGCAGCTGCGTGTCATCGGCGTATTGATAACAGTTGAAACCGTGGCTTCTAGCGATACCGCCAGGGGCTGGACGTAGATGTTAAAAAGGGTGGGGACAGGATGGCACCCTGCGGAACCCCGCACTCCAGCCCACATTTCCTGGAGACCTGGCCCTGCCACTTTCACCCGCTGCGAGCGACACCGCAAAAACGATCCTAACCAGGTCAGGGCCTTGTCTTGATCCCAGAGGCCGCCAAGCGCGAAGTAGCAAATCATGATCAACGGTGTCGAAGGCCGCAGTTAGGTCAAGGAGGACTAGGACTGCCGAGCCCCTCCGTCCAACTGGCGGCGGATGTCATCTGTGATTGCTACTAGAACGGATTCGACACCGTGGCCCGCCGGAAGCCTGACTGAAATGGGTCTAGGCCCCCGGATCGTTCCAAGAAGTCCCGCAGCTGGTTTTCCACTGCTCGCTCCAATAGCTTCCCCAGAAAGGGCAGATTAGCGACAGGGCGGTAGTTCGCCGGTTCATTGGGGTCGAGGCTCGCCTTTTCAGAAGAGGGCTAACTCTAGCCTCCTTCAGGGACTCGGGGAAGGAGCCTGTGTCCAATGAGAGGTTCACCAGATCCACCAGGGCGTCCAGTATGGTGTCTATGCAGGACTTGATTAAGTGCGATGGACAAGGGTCCATGGGGCAGGTCGTAGCCCTTGCCCCGGTCACCAGCTTTTTTTCACCTCTTCCGATGTTAGGGGTTTGAATTCGGTGAAGTAGAGCCCATTTGTCTGGGTTGGATGTCGAGTCCACTCATTTCCTTCCTCCGGGATGGGCGGCAGGTCGCGCCGAAGTGCCGTGATTTTCCCAATGAAGTGCTCTTGGAGATCCTCTGCCGTCACCGTAGAGCTGTTGGAATCACTCTGTGGAGACCCCAGAGGCTCCGGACCACTTTAAAGACTGGGCTGTATGGGAGCCGGCGGCTGTAATCTGGGCGGCATTATAGGATTTCTTAGCCTCTTTGATCTCACGTCGTACAGCCTATGCAGTTCTCTGTAGGCTGCTCTATTTGCCGTGCTGGTTTCCGTCTCCAAACACTCTCCAATTGTCTCCTCCGGCGTTTCAGCTGCTTTAGGTTCGTTGTGAACCACCGTGAGCAGGTTTTCCGGGACGAAGGGGCGCCGGTGCCACCTGGTCGATGGCCTTCGAGAGGACGCTGTTCCACCTGGCAACTAAGTCCGCTAGTGATCCTCCGGGGGACCTCAGGGGATCCAAAGCAGCTATGAATGCCCCGGGGTCATCGAACTCCTTTGGCGGACTAGGATGGTCTTTTGTTCCAACCTTTCTGTAAGAGGGGTGTCAATGTCTGCCCTCACGGTCAGGTGGTCCCGACCAAGGCACTGCTCTGGATTCACGATGTTTTAAGGTTAGGCCGTGGCTGAAGATCAGGTCTAACGCGTGGCCAGCCTGATGTGTAGGGCCAGTTTTGGTCCTGGGAGATCCAAAGCCTCCATATGTTGGAGGAGCTCCCTCCCCGGTTCCTAGAATTGCTCCCAGGCACTCTATGCCGGTCATCGCTGATGTCTGGAGGACCGAGGTAGCGACAGTGTCTTTTAAGATTAGTACACAGCAAACCAGTTCACTCTACTGGCTGTTGTATTGGATCACATGTCAGACACTTCCCAAGTGTCTAGGACTGTGTGATGTATTGGCAAATAATGCGTGCAGATCCAAGTAGGGTGGCCTTTTGCAGCTGACAGATGGTAATTTGTCAGCGCCAATTGTTTTTAAGTCCAGGCCAAGTTCTTTAGGCACTGCACCCAGTGTGCTGATCACCACTGGGACCACTGTTACTGGCTTGTGCCAGAGTCTTTGCAGTTCAATCTTTAAATTCTCATATCGTGCCTGCTTTTCCATTATTAGTATTACTAATAATAATAATATCTTCTATTTTATGACTACTACTAATAATAACTTCTATTTGTATGACTAATAATAATAATAATTTCTATTTGTACACTAAACCGCAAAGAGAGAAAGTTCCTTTCCTCAAACGATACGCATTTCTTGAGACATTAAAACAAACAAACCAAACACACACACACATTTGTTCCAGTCTCTAGGCCAGGGGTCGGGAACCTTTTTGACTCAGAGAGCCATAAAAGCAAAATATTTGGAAATGTATTTCAGTGAGAGCCATATAATATATATAATATATTTTCAGACTGAATTCAATTCAATGTGAGTCTCTACGTACATACGATGAGAAAAGGATTCTCCCGGCAGAATAACAGGACACTTCAGACCTGTCTCTGCAAAAGGCACGCTCAGGACTCTGGGAAGGAAGAGAAGGCGGAAGGAAGGAAGGGGGAATGAAAGAAAGAAAGAAAGAAAGAAAGAGGAAATAAAGGAGGGAGGGGGAGAGGAAGAAAGAAAAGAAGAGCGAACTATGGAAAAGGAAGGAAAGAAAAGCAGGAGAGAGACAAGGAGGGGAAAAGAAAGAAGGAAATGGGAAGGGAGGAAAGGGTGGGAAAAGAAAGAGAGTGAGGAAAAAGTAAAATAATGAAGGGAAAAGAAGGAAAGGGAGAGAGGGAAGTGAAAAGAAAGGAAGGAGAAGGAAAGGAAGACTTGGGGGAAAAGAATAGAAGAGGGAGGGAGGGAGAATGGAGGAAGGAAGGAAGGGGAGAGAGGGAGGGAGGGGAAAGGAAAGAGAATGAGAAGGAAAGGGTGAAGGAGGAGAAAGAAAGGAAGGAAGGAAGGAAGGAAGGAAGGAAGGAAGGAAGGAAGGAAGGAAGGAAGGGGGAGAATGGAGGAAAGAAGGAAGGAGAGGGAGGGAGGGAGGGGAAAGGAAAGAGAAGGAGAAGGAAAGGGTGAAGGGGAGAAAGGAACGAAGGAAGAAAGAGGAAGAATGGAGGAAAGAAGGAAGGGGAGAGGGAGGGGAAAGGAAAAAGAGAAGGAGAAGGAAAGGGTGAAGGGGGAGAAAGAAAGGAAGGAAGAGGGAGAATGGAGGAAAGAAGGAAGGGGAGAGGGAGGGAAAAGGGAAGAAGAGAAGGAGAAGGAAAAGGGTGAAGAAAGAGAAATAAAGGAAGAAAGGAAGAGGAAGGAAGGAAGAAAGAGAATGGAGGGAAGAAGGAAGGGGAGAGGGAGGGGAAGGAGAAGGAAAGGGTGAAGGGGAGAAAGGAAGGAAGGAAGAAGGAGAATGGAGGAAAGAAGGAAGGGGAGAGAGGGAGGGTAAAGGAAGGAGAGAAGGAAAGGGTGAAGAAAGAGAAAGAAAGGAAGAAAGGAAGAGGAAGGAAGGAAGAGGGAGAATGGAGGAAAGAAGGAAGGGGAGAGAGGGAGCTTCATGCTGGGAAACTGAGGTCCGGGCTGCTCTGGAGAGCCAGATGCAACCATGAAAAGAGCCACACCTGGCTCCGGAGCCATAGGTTCCCTTCCCCTGCTCTAGGAGATGGATTAATATTAACTCTGATATCCTCAGGCAGGACCTGCAGAGTTTGGGTTTGTTTGGGTGTTCCCTTTATCTTTATCAGTTTTATACTTATTTATGCAATGCTTTGACATGAATAAGGTCCAACATTCGAACTATATTAGCCTTGAGATTATGCAAACCCAAACTATTTTACGAAGGATAGGGAAACGAAGAGGGCTCACCTCGCTGCTGGAACTGTTGGTTGGGCTCATACTTGTCGATGAGCTGGCGGACCTGGGCCTGAGTCAGCGGAGGGTACAGGACCTCATTGAGGCGGGGGTCCCTTTGCTTTTGGTTGATGAAGTCCATCAGCTGGTCCAGACTGAGGTATGGCTTCCCCTTGGCTCCACTGTTTGCCAAAAGGAGGAGGAGGAAGAGGAGGAGGGAAGAAGAAAATATTGACAATTTCTGCTCCTTTGGCAGCAACCTTTCCACAAAAGTCAACATCAACACTGAAAAGATATGGGGTTTCAGTTCATAAATGCAATCAAAGCTATCTATAATAACCAGGGGGCAAACATAATGGTGAATGGGAACTCAGCAGGATACATCCAAATACAAAAGGGCACGAGACAAGGCTGTCCGATGTCACCGCTTCTCTTTATTTTTATGTTAGAACTATTATTGCAGGACATCAGAATGGACCAAAACTTAAAGGGGCTAAAAATACAAAAAGAGGAATTTAAGCTCCAGGCCTTTGCGGATGATGTCGTTTGTATTGTGGAAGATCCGCTAGAGACAATAAACAAATGGATTGACAAAATAGAACAATACGGAAGAGTGGCAGGTCTAAAAATCAATTATGCAAAAACAAAGATCCTCACAAAAAACATCAAAAGAGAAAGAAGGGAGGAGCTGAAAAAAACAACGAAATTAGAAGTAACCACGAAAGTTAGATATTTGGGTATCAATTGACGGCCCAAAATAATCAACTATTAAAAAACAACTATGAAACGACATGGAAATCAATAAAGACAAACTTGGAAAAATGGAAATATTTAAAATTAAATATATTGGGCAGAATCATGGTGATCAAAATGGATGTTTTACCAAGGATGATTTTTCTTTTTCAGTCCATCCCAATATTGAGAACGACCTTTTATTTCAAATTATGGAAAAAGATATTTTAAAATTTATTTGGGAGGAAAAAAGCCAGAGTAAACCATAGAATCCTCACAGACAGGAAGGAGAGGGGAGGGTTAGCCCTCCCCAACTTACAACTATACTACGACGCGGCAGCACTGAGTTGGACTATGGAATGGACAACATTAAGGAATACAAGATTACTACAATTAGAAGGCTTCAACCTGAGGAGAGGTTGGCATGCGTATGCCTGGTATGGGAAAGCAAAACTAGAAAAAAACTTTACAAATCACTGTGTTAGAGCTGCCCTATATAAGACCTGGGAAAGATATAAGGAATGACTGTACCAGGAAACTCCCTTATGGGTCTCACCCCTGGAGGCTCAACACAGGAGGGAAATTCCTATGGAAAAATGGCTTACATACAGAATACTACTAGAACGGAAAGACAGCAAGTGGGCCTTAAAAACACAAGATAGATTAAGAGAAATGGGATATGAAATTTCTTGGTTTCATTACCTACAAATAAAAAGAATACTTTAAATTGGACAGCAAGAAAGGATTTGCAAAGAGGATTCAGTTTGGGAGAAGCTGCAAAAACAAAGGAAGAAACATATCAGGATTCTATACAATGTATTGTTGGAATGGGAGGTGGAAGAGGAAGCGGTGAAACAGGTAATGGTGGAGTGGGCCCAAGACCTAGGTCACTCGATCCTATTACAGGAATGGGAAGGTACATGGAAGAAGATAACTAAATATCTCGGGTCAACTACGACAGCAGAAAATTGGTACAAGATGTACTTCCGATGGTATTTGACCCCTCAGAAACTGGCGAAATACTACAAAAACATGAACAACAAATGCTGGAAGTGCAAGAAGCACCCAGGGACCTTCTTTCATTGCTGGTGGACATGCCCAAAGGTCCAAAAATTCTGGAAACTCATCCACTCACATGTACAAAAAATGTGGGGAGAAAAATTTGATTTAAAACCTGAATATTATTTACTAAACATAACAGATGAGAAAATAGATAAGCAAAAAGATAAGCTCCTATGTTACTTGGCAGCGGCAGCCAGAGAATGATATTGGCAAAAATTGGAAAAATGAAGATACTCCACCAATAGGAGAATGGATATCTAAACTAATTGACCTAAAAGAAATAGACAAACTGAATAATATTATTAAGGACCAAAGTAATAAAACTAAAATGGATTGGCAATCTTTAGAACTTTATCTAAAAGCATTAAAATATGATTGGAAGAATATGCAGTCAAGGCAGGGGCAGTAAAGGTTGGAGGAGTCGGGAAAGTAAATTCAAGTCTGCTATGTATCTCTCGAGGAACAGACTGGAAGCTATACTGTGTAACCCCACCCATACCCACCCTACCACATGTCTACCTATTCCCCTCACCCTACCCTAAACCCCCCCTGCCCCTTCCCCATTCCAAATGTGTTTTATGTCTGACAAAAAATCTTAATAAAAAATTATAATAATAAAAAACTGAAATACAATACTGCCTGAGCTCTGCGATTGCAGTATTTTCCAAATGAAGCAGAGAGTGTTTGAGGATTGAGACATCCGTACGGAGACCAAGGTGCTTGTTTATAAAACACCGGGAATGTGGTGCAGCTGGCTGGGTGTCTGTCTATATATGTTGTATGTCAAAGGGCTATTGAATGTTTGCCTGTATATGTGCATTGTGATCCGCCCTGAGTCCCCTGCGGGGTGAGAAGGGCGGAATATAAATGATGTAAACAAACAAACAAACATTTTCAACTCCTATGATAGTCGTGGTGCTTAAAGCACCGGAAATGTGGCGCAGCTGGCTGGGTGTCAGCTGCATAAGATCTCTACTGACCAGAAGGTCATGAGTTCGAGGCCTGCCCAGGTCGAGGTGGGCTCTCGACCTATTAAGAACATAAGAACATAAGAAGAGCCATGCTGAATCGGACCTCAGCCCATCTAGTCCAGCATTCTGTATCACACAGTGGCCCACCAGTTGTACACGGGGATCTCGAGCAGAAGGGAGGGCAAAACCCTGACCTGCTCCCGACCCCCACAACCCGTACCCAGGAAATCGTGCCTACCTCAACCAACTCCGAGGTGGCACTTGAATGTCCTTTTCTGTAACTACCGATACACTTGGTATCCATGAATCTGTCTAATCCTGCCTTGAAGTTGTCCAGGCTGACAGCTGTCACAACCTCCTCTGGAAGTGAGTTCCATAACCCAATGACCCTCTGGGTGAAGAAATATTTCCCTTATTAGTTCTAATTTTCCTACCTTGGAGCTTCAGGAGTGCCCTCTAGTCCTAGTGTTTTGTGACAAAGAAAACAGTTTTTCTTTATTCACCTTTTCTATCCCATGCATGATTTTATACACCGATCAAGTCACCTCTTAAACGCCCGTCTTTCAAGGCTGAAAAGACCAAGGCGTTGCAACCTGGTTTCATAAGGGAGCCGCTCCATCCCTTGGATCATTCTTGTTGCCCTTTTCTGTACCTTTTCCAGTTCCGTTATATCCTTCTTAAGGTGCGGAGACCAGAATTGTACACAGTACTCCAAATGTGGCCTTACCATCGATTTGTAGAGAGGTAATATAACATTTGCCGACCTATTTTCGATTCCCTTCCTGATCATGCCAAGCATAGAATTTGCTTTTTCACTGCTGCAGCGCACTGGGTTGACATCTTCATTGAGCTGTCCACCAAGACCCCAAGATCCCTTTCCTGGTTTGTCTCGAAAGCTTTGACCCCATCAATTGGTAGGTGTAGTTGGGGTTCTTTGCCCCGATGTGCATGACTTTACACTTGTTTAGGTTAAAATGCATCTGCCACTTTGTTGCCCATTCACTCAATTTCGAGAGATCTTTCTGGAGCTCTTTACAATCAGTTTCATTTTTAACTACCCTGAACAATTTAGTGTCGTCTGCAAACTTT
>JARBWK010000813.1:0-24501 GCA_030556195.1 Anolis apletophallus
GTGTCCGTGTGTCCATCTCTCTACCTGTATGCATATCTTTCTACCTGCAGGACGGTCCTTCTTTAACGCTCCCGATTCCTCTTGCAGGTGCGCAAGGCGCTGTGCGTGCTGATCCACCACGGCCTGGTGTCCTTCCGTGCGCCACGGAGGCGCGGTGCGGCGGTGGAGTACGAGGCCCACTGCGGGCGCGCCCTGCGCCCCTGCGCTCCCGCGCTACATCTACACGGCCAAGACCCTCTACGGCGACGCGGGAGAACTCCTGGTGGAGGAACTGCTGCTCAACGGGCAGATGCCGCGCGGCGCCCTGGTCAGGAAGGTGGCCGACCGGCTGACCGACACCATGGAGGGTGAGCATCCTCACGGAGCCGGGAGGGGCCCCAAGGGTCATCCAGTCCAGCCCCTTCCTCCCGCTGTTGAGGAAGGCACCAACAAAGCCCTCCCGACAGATGGCCATGGGGAAACTCTAGAGAAGGAGACTCCACTGGACTCCCAAGTAGTCTATATACTACCAGTTGGAGGGGACCCCCAAAGGTCTTCCAGTTCACCCCCCTGCTGTTGAGGATGACACCACCAAAGCCCTCCCGACAGATGGCCACTCAACCTCTGCTCAGAAAATTCTGGGCTTCCAAGTAGTCTATAACACAATGCACCCACAAGGATTGGGAGAAGCAACAATAATATTAATAAGAATAATAATACAATAGGCTCTAAGATAACTCATGGCACCAGATTTGGAGAGGGCATAATAATAATAATAATAATAATAATAATAATAAACAAACATGTTTATATGTTTATATATTTCTATTATATATTTGCCTATATATGTGTGTGTGAACGTAAACATTTAAATCTATGAATATATATATATATACACACACACTGTATATACACACACACACACAATGCACAGATATACAGATTTGTATATATGCAACGCATGGCCCAGTCTGTGTATTATTATTATTATTAATAATAATAATATTAATATTAATTTATCATGTCAGGATAAAGAGACTTAAAAAGACAAAAAACAAAATATATATAATGCATGTGCAAAACTATATATATATATATATACATACACACATGTATTACATATACATAAATAATACACATATACATAAATAATATATTTGTCTATATGTATATATAGGAATGTAAACATTTAAATATATATATATATGAATAAATGTGTATATGCTTATATATATATATATTTGTCTACATAGGTGTGTGTGTGTGAATGTAAACATTTAAATCTATGACTGTAATCACATATATATATGAATAAATGTGTATATGTTTAAATGTAATATATGTCTATAAATAATATATTTGTCTATATGTATAGATATGAATGTAAACATTTAAATATTTATGAATAAATATGTATGTTTATATATAGTATATGTCAATACATTTGTCTATATGTATATATATGATTGTAAGCATTTAAATATATACGAATAAATATGCATATGTTTATATATAGTATATGTCAATATATTTGTCTATATGTATAGATATGAATGTAAACATTTAATTAGTTATGAATAATTATGTATGTTTATATATAGTATATGTCAATATATTTGTCTATATGTATATATATGATTGTAAGCATTTAAATATATACGAATAAATATGTATATCATTATATATAGTATATGTCAATATATTTGTCTATATGTACAGTATATATGAATGTAAGCATTTAAATCTATGAATATAAACATATATATGAATACATGTTTATGTTATTGTTTTATATGTTTATATATGTCTATAATATACTTGTATATATGTGTGTGTGTGAATGTATGAATATAAACATATATATATGAATAAATGTATATATGTTTATATATAGTATATGTCTACAAATACTATATTTGTCTATATGTTACATTCATATATATATATATATATATATATACACACAATGCACAGATACACAGACTGGGCCACAGCAACGCATGGCAGGGGATGGCTAATTAATAATAATAATAATAATAGAGTCCTAGAGTTGGAAGAGATCCCAAAGGCCATCTAGTCCAACCCCTTTGTGCTGCTGAGGAAGACACGGTCAAAGCCCTCCCGGTAGATGGCCACCCAGATTCTGCTTTATAACAATAACAGTCTAATATTGAATATATATGCTAATTTAGGCTAATTCTGAATATTTCATCCCCTTCCCGGAATATTTGCCTAGTGGAAGTGGGTTCATGGCTGGCGTTCTAGCCCTTGTCGTTGTCTTTCCTCCCAGAGGGCAAGACGATGGACGACGGCGAGGTCTCGGCTACCTTTGTGCGCCTGGCCGACACTCGCTTTGTCCAGCGGTGCCCTTCGACCCCAGCGAAAGCCAAGGCTCCTCCTCCGATGCCTCCGCTCTTCCTCTCTGCGGCGAGACCGACGCCTACGCCGCCCCCAAACCCAACCTCGCAGGTAAAGATGCTCTCAACTCAAATCGCCTTTATGTCAAATTATTACATATTACTATATTATTGTGTTGTCAAAGGCTTTCATGGGCAGAATCCATGAGTTTTCCAGAAGCATTCTCTCCTGACGTCCAGCTATCTATCTCTAATATATTATTATTATTATTATTATTATTTCTGTTGGCAAGTTTGGTGTTTCTGCATTGTAAGGTTTCTCTGTTTGGGACGGTCGTTCCATGACGGGAACCCCTTTATATAATAGATTATTTCGCTCTGCAGGGAAAGGGAAGCGGAGGCATTCCGGTGGCGAAGGAGGAGGAAGAAGGCGAGAGGAAGGCCAAGCGGCCCAAGCAGGAGGCCAGGAGGTACGCACACAGGGTTCAAGGAAAACACCTATTTTCAATGATTTGGGGTCAGGAAAGGATTTGGGGTCAGACCCAGGGTTATTTTTATATTATTATTATTTCTATACACAGTAGAGTCTCGGTTATCTAACACTAGCTTGGGGCCCTGGCGGTGCCCGGGTTATTTGAGAAAGGCATTGTGTGCCAAGGTTGGTCTTTGGTACTTCAAGTCCCATCATCCATGGTCCACCCTCCTCCAAACTGCACCAGGATGTAAAGTGGGTCATGGGGCTCTATGTGCCAAGTTTGTTCCTGATCAGTCACTGGATGAGGGTTGGGAAGTGATTGGATCTACTTCAAGTCCCATCATCCGTGGTCCACCTTCCTCCAAACTGCACCAGGATGTAAAGTGGGTCATGGGGGCTTTGTGCACCAAGTTTGGTCCTGATCAGTCACTGGATGAGGGTCGGGAAGTGATTGGAGGTACTTCAAGTCCCATCATCCGTGGTCCACCCTCCTCCAAACTGCACCAGGATGTAAAGTGGGTCATGGGGGCTTTGTGCACCAAGTTTGGTCCTGATCAGTCACTGGATGAGGGTCACAGTGGGCTTGGGAAGTGAGTGGAGGTACTTCAAATCCCATCATCCGTGGTCCGTCTCACACAAAACAGCACCAGGCTGTAGAGTGGGTCATGAGGGCTCTGTGTGCCAGGTTTGGTGTTGATCAGTCATTGGATTAGGTTTGTAGCAGGCTTGGAAAGTGAGGGAATGTACTGCAAGTCCCATCATCCATGTTCTGCCCCCCTCCAAACTTCAGTAGGATGTAGGGTGGGTCACTGGGGCTCTGTGTGCCAAGTGTGGTTTTTCTTGGTGTTTGTTGGGGGCCGCAGTTGTCTGTGGCAACAGAGGGGCGTGAAAGTACTACAAATCCCATCATCCATTGTCAGTCCTCCCCCGAACCTCACCAGGATGTGAAGGCAGTCCTGGGGGTTTTGTGTGTGCCAAGTGTGGTCTCGATCAGTGATTGGATGAGGGTTGCATCGGACTTGGAAAGTGAGTAGAGGTACTTCAAGTCCCATCATCCATGGTCCACCCTCCTCCGATCTGCACCAGGATGTAGAGTGGGTCATGAGGGCTCTGTGTGGCAGGTTTCGAGTTGATCAGTCATAGGATTAGGTTTGTAGCAGTCTTGGAAAGTGAGGAAAGGTACTGCAAGTTCCATCATCCATGTTCCAAACTTCAGTAGGATGTAGAGTGGGTCACTGGGGCTCTGTGTGCCAAGTGTGGACTTTCTCGGTGTTTGTTGGGGGCTACAGTGGTCTGTGGGAACAGAGGGGTGTGAAAGTACTACAAATCCCATCATCCATTGTCAGTCCTCCCCCAAACCTCACCAGGATGTGAAAGCAGTCATAGGGGTTATGTGTGCCAAGTTTGGTCTCAATCAGTGATTGGATGAGGGTTGCAGCGGACTTGAGAAGTGAGTAGAGGTACTTCAAGTCCCATCATCCTCCAAACTGCACCAGGACGTAGAGTGGGTCATGGGGGCTGTGTGGTCTGTATTGGTCCTTTGTGGTGGCCTCAGTGGTCTGTGGGAACCAAAGTGTTGGAAAGTACTACAAATCCCATAATCCGTGGGTCATGTCCCCGACCCGCGCCAGGACGTAAAGGGGTTAGGGGGTTATGTGTACCAAGTTTGGTGCAGGTCCATCACCCGCGCTGGTCGCTGTGGCCTGTGAAAGTGGCTGCCACATATCCGCCCTCCGCCCTCCCGCCCTCCGCACACATACATACAAACATTCCGCTTTATAAAGGTATATAGATAGACGAACATAGACAAACAGAGGCAAACTTCTGGCCACCAGGGGGAGCTGACGCACTCCTCATCTCTCTCAGCGTTTTCCAGCATCCCTTGTTGTTCTTCCACATTCCTTTCCGCGATTCCTGGAGTTCTTTAATGGCCTCGTAATTCAGTCAAAATTTGCCTCCCCACTTAATGTGGTGCCTTTATCTCCTACTTGACAGACACAACTGTCTTTCGGGCTGCAAAGGTCGACAGCAGGCTACACTTAAAGGTCGAGCACCCACCTTGACCCGGGCAGGCCTCAAACTCATGACCTACTGGTCAGAGAGATCTTATGCAGCTGACACTTAGCCAACTGCGCCACTTCCCAGTGCTATTATCATTATCGGCAGCAGCAGCATTTTGGGATTGGCAATGCAGAATTCCCATTATTATTATTGCTATTATTGCCATTATTTTGCAATTGTCAGAGAAGATTATTATTATTTTGGGATTGTTAGTGCAGGATTGCTATCATCCTTATTTTGGGATCATTGTGTGGGCAGGATTCCTATCATCATCATCAATATTTTGGGATTGCCAATGCAGAATTCCCATTATTATTATTATTATTGCCATTATTTTGCGATTGTCAGGGAAGGATGATTGATGATGATTATTATTATTTTGGGATTGTTAGTGCAGGATTGCTATCATCCTTATTTTGGGATCATTGTCTGGGCAGGATTCCTATCATCATCATCATCATCATCAATATTTTGGGATTGCCAATGCAGAATTCCCATTATTATTATTGCTATTATTGCCATTATTTTGCAATTATCAGAAGGATTATTATTATTGTTATTTTGGGATTGTTAGTGCAGAATTCCCATTATTATTATTATTATTGCCATTATTTTGCGATTGTCAGGGAAGGATGATGATTATTATTATTATTATTTTGGGATTGCTAGTGCAGGATTGCGATCATAATCACGAACATTTTGGGATTGTCAGGACAGGATTCATATCATCATCCTCATCAATATTTTGGGATTGCCAACAGGGGCGGACAAGCTGTTCCCGGGTGCGAGAAAAAATTTCACCCCCCCAGTGCGCATGGGCCAATCTGCGCACACACTGGCTCCAGGCCGCGCCTCACGCTTTGGCGGCCAGTGCGCATGCGCCAATCTGCGCACGCACACTGGCTCAAAAGCGGGAGCCAGTACGCATGCGCAAAGAGCCGGGCGCCCGGGCTGCCTTAAAAGGCGCGGTGCACGCGGCTGCAGCTGCAGGGCCGGAGGCGGAGGCCTGGCCGGCGCAGCGGTGGGGCAGCGCAGCATGGGTGGCGCAGGCGCTGCGGGCGCCGCGGGCGCCGCGGGCGACAGGGAGCTGACGCGGCGGCGCCCCTCCCGGGTGACGTCGCCCCTACGCACCTGCATAGTTTGTCTAATGGGCCGAACTGGCCTGATTGCCAATGCAGAATTCACATTATTATTATTATTATTATTTTGGAATTGCTAGTGCAGGATTGCTATCATTATCATCATCATCATGATCATTTTGGGATTGCCCATGCAGAATTCCCATTATTATTATTATTATTGCTATTATTTTGAGATTGTCAGAGAAGGATGATGATGATTATTATTATTATTATGGGATTGCTATGATTGCTATCGCCATTATCATCATGATCATGATCATTTTGGGATTGCCATGCAGAATTCCCATTATTATTATTATTATTGCTATTATTTTGAGTTTGTCAGAGAAGGATGATGATTATGATTATTATTATTATTTTGAGATTGCTAGTGCAGGATTGCTATCATCATTATCATTATCATCATCATCATTTTGGGATTGCCAATGCAGAATTCCCATTATTATTATTATTATTGCTATTATTTTGAGTTTGTCAGAGTGTCACAATCACCGACTTAGTACTGCCCCTTTAACACACACACGGAGACGTAGCAAAGGCTAACTAGTTTTTATTGAATATAAAAAGTCCAAAAGGCAATTCTCGTAAAGAGATCAAGGAATAAAGCAAACAGCAAAGCTGTAGTCCAATTAAGAAAGCAAAGTTCCAAAAGATAGTTCCATAAGCAACCGTGGCAAAAAGCTTGGCAAAGTTTCCGGATCAACTCCGGATCAAAGCAGGGTATCCGCAGCAATGCGAATCAATAACAAGGCAAGGTCTTGGTCCAAGGCGAGCCAAACTAGGCTCCAGGATTCACTCCGCTTTCACGTCCTTCAGATCAGACGTGGCCGGAGAACTGAGGATCAGTTCCCACGGGGCCGTTCTTAATCCTTCGGCCGGGCCCCTCGACGATCTAGGCCCGGCGTCTCCAGTCTCTACTTTCCGAACGGTGACGGTCTAGGGACAGATGCCAGCTCCTCCTGCCCTGCTCTATGTCCCTGCGTCTGTTATGGGAACGGCCCCGCTCTTCCAGTTCAGTATCGCTATCTCCTTGAGAAGCAGCCTCCCCGAACTTTCCCATCCGCTGGCCTCCATCTGCTGCTCGGCCAGGTCCTGGGAACCTCGGCCGTTTGGGAATTCATAACTATCTCCGCTATCTGCTTCGCTGCCTCCCATCTCCACCTGGTCCGCTCCTTCCCCGGGAGAATGCTCCCACTCGAGATCCCATGCTAAACTCTCTACAGGTGAACTGGGCAAAGGCACTGCTGACCAATCTTGCTCTGGGCCTTCCAACTCGTCCTCCGAGTCCCCTTCAGCCTGTGCGGGTCCCAATGGCACCGGGACCCCCGGCGCCTCACTCCCTCCCAGTGGCACGAACGGACCCATGGGTGCTACACAGAGAAGGATGATGATGATGATTATTATTATTATTTTGAGATTGCTATGATTGCTATCACCATTATAATCATGATCATGATCATTTTGGGATTGCCAATGCAGAATTCCCATTATTATTATTATTATTGCTATTATTTTGAGTTTGTCAGAGAAGGATGATGATGATGATGATTATTATTATTTTGAGATTGCTATGATTGCTATCACCATTATCATCATGATCATGATCATTTTGGGATTGCCAATGCAGAATTCCCATTATTATTATTATTGCTATTATTTTGAGAATGTCAAAGAAGGATGATGATATTATTATTACTATTATTATGGGATTGCTAGTGCAGGATTGCTATCATCATAATCACAAACATTTTGGGATTGTCAGGACAGGATTCATACCATCATCAACATCAATATTTTGGGATTGCCAACGCAGAATTCACAATATTATTATTATTATTGTTGTTATTTTGGAATTCATAGTGCAGGATTGCTATCATCATCATCATCATGATCATTTTGGGATTGCCAATGCAGAATTCCCATAATCGCCACCATTATTTGGCCAGCCCAGTCTGAGTGGCGCTTCTGCTTCCTGCTCTCTCTCTCTCTCATTCTCTCCCATAACATCCAGACTCCTGCGCCTGAGGAAGCCGTCTATTGGCAGGTCAACCTGGACCGCTTCCACCAACACTTCCGGGACCAAGCGATCGTCAGTGCCGTGGCCAACAGGATGGACCAGGTCTCTTCCTTTGCGCTCCTTTAGAGAGTTTAAAGAACCACCTTTCCAGGGGGAGAGTCCTCTGTCACGGCACGCGTGACGTAATTGCGCGCATGCAGTACGACTCCTGCCCAAAACTTTGGATCGCAGGGAAGAGTCCGGAACGCAACAGTTGACGGCGCGCCTCTCCCCACCTCTCCTTCTTGTCTCTGGACAGACCAGCAGCGAAATTGTGCGGACGATGCTGCGGATGAGCGAGGTCACCACCGCCCCCGGTGCCCCCTACACACAGCCGCTCTCCTCCAATGAGGTGAGGGGTCAAAGGGAAGGCCGGGGGTCGGGGACGGTCTCTCTGTTGGGAGAAAGGATTTCTGCTTCAACTATGTTTCTAATACCGTGTTTCCCCGAAAGTAAGACAGCGTCTTACTTTCTTTTCCCCCCGAAAAGTCCCCTACAGCTTACTTTCGGGGTACGTCTTATATAAACTAAGACATACCCCGTCGCCACGCCCACGCCGCCGCCGCTGCCGCAGCTTTCTGGACGAAGGAAGGGAGGGGGAAGAGAGCCAGGGGCGTGGCAAGCGACGCGCGTCACTCTGACGCAGCGCCGCTTGCCACGCTTCTGGCTCTCTTCCCCTCCCTTCCTTGGAGGCCTGGCAGAACGGTGCGCCGCGGAGGTGTGCCGCGGCCGATTGGCCGGTTGCGGCGGCGGCGGCGGCGGCGTGGGCGTGGCAACGAGGTACGGCTTACATTCGGGGTACTGCTTACATTAGCCGACCCCGCTGACACCCCCGATACGTCTTACAATCGGGGGTGTCATACTTTCGGGGAAACACGGTAATAGTAGCTTGGGGACCCGGCGGTGCCCGGGTTATTTGAGGAAGGCCTGTGTGCCAAGGTTGGTTCCTATTAGATGTTTACGTGGCTTGCAGTGGTCTCAGGAACTTAGTGAAGCTGCTGCAAGTCCCATCATCCATGGTCCACCCCCCTCCAAACAGCACCAGAACGTAGAGTGGGTCGTGGGGGCTGTGTGTGTCACATTTGGTCTTGATCATTCTCCGGATGAGGGTTGCAGGGGTCTCGGAAGGTGAGCGAAGGTATTTCAAGTCCCATCATCTGTGGCCCGTCCTCCTTGAAACAGCACCAGGGTGTAGAGTGGGTCAAGGGGGCTCTGTGTCCTAATTTTGGTCTGTAGTGGTCATTGGGTGAGGGTCACGTTGTGAAGTGGGCCATTGGGCCCCTGTGTGGCAAGTTTGGTCCTGATCCGTCACTGCTGTGGGCCACAGTGTCTGACTGCCTGAGGCCTTTCCTTTTCCCTCTGCATCACCTTAGAATGTTGGAATGTGGATGGCCAATCGGAGTCCTTTATGCAAATACCATTTCAGTGGCAACCAATCCCCTCTGTCTGGGGCCGTAGATTGTTGGAGTTCTGAGGCTGGCCAATCAGAGTCCTTTATGCAAATATTCCCATAGTGACAACCTATCGAAACGCTGTCACATATTCCTTGGCAACCTCCGCACCTCCCAGAAATTGAGCATTCCATCTCCAACGGAAAAAACTGTCATTTGGTTAACTCAAGCATTCAGTTGCATTCTGTTTTGCTGGCCAATCAGAGTCCTTTATGCAAATAGTGTCTCAGTGGCAACCAATTACCTCTGTCTGGTGCCTTAGAGTGTTGGAGTTCTGAGGCTGGCCAATCAGAGTCCTTTATGCAAATAATCTGGTGCCTTAGAGTGTCGGGAGTTCTGAGGCTGGCCAATCAGAGTCCTTTATGCAAATAGTGTCTCAGTGGCAACCAATTACCTCTGTCTGGTGCCTTAGAAAGTTCTGAGGCTGGCCAATCAGATTCCTTTATGCAAATAGTGTCTCAGTGGCAACCAATTACCTCTGTCTGGTGCCTTAGAGTGTTGGAGTTCTGAGGCTGGCCAATCAGAGTCCTTTATGCAAATAATCTGGTGCCTTAGAGTGTGCCAGGAGTTCTGAGGCTGGCCAATCAGAGTCTTTTATGCAAATAGTGTCTCAGGGGCAACCAATTACCTCTGTCTGGTGCCTTAGAAAGTTCTGAGGCTGGCCAATCAGATTCCTTTATGCAAATAGTGTCTCAGTGACAACCAATTACCTCTATCTGGTGCCTTAGAGTGTTGGAGTTCTGAGGCTGGCCAATCAGAGTCCTTTATGCAAATAATCTGGTGCCTTAGAGTGTCAGGAGTTCTGAGGCTGGCCAATCAGAGTCCTTTATGCAAATAGTGTCTCAGTGGCAACCAATTACCTCTGTCTGGTGCCTTAGAGTGTTGGAGTTCTGAGGCTGGCCAATCAGAGTCCTTTATGCAAATAGTGTCTCAGTGACAACCAATTACCTCTGTCTGGTGCCTTAGAGTGTTGGAGTTCTGAGGCTGGCCAAACAGAGTCCTTTATGCAAATAATCTGGTGCCTTAGAGTGTCTGGTGGAGTTCTGAGGCTGGCCAATCAGAGTCCTTTATGCAAATAGTGTCTCAGTGGCAACCAATTACCTCTGTCTGGTGCCTTAGAAAGTTCTGAGGCTGGCCAATCAGATTCCTTTATGCAAATAGTGTCTCAGTGGCAACCAATTACCTCTGTCTGGTGCCTTAGAAAGTTCTGAGGCTGGCCAATCAGAGTCCTTTATGCAAATAGTGTCTCAGTGGCAACCAATTACCTCTGTCTGGTGCCTTAGAAAGTTCTGAGGCTGGCCAATCAGATTCCTTTATGCAAATAGTGTCTCAGTGACAACCAATTACCTCTGTCTGGTGTCTTAAGAGTGTTGGAGTTCTGAGGCTGGCCAGTCAAAGTCCTTTATGCAAATAATCTGGTGCCTTAGAGTGTCGGGAGTTCTGAGGCTGGCCAATCAGTGTCCTTTATGCAAATAATCCCACAGTGGCAACCAATTGAAATGCTGGCACATATTCCTCTGCACCTCCCGTCCTCCGCACCACCGCAAACACTGACTTTTATTATATACATAGATAGAATAGATAGATATAATAATAATATTGTGCTATGGTAATAATATAATGTATTATATGCACATATAATAATATAATGTAATACAATATAATACTAATAATCTATAATAATAATAATAAATATGTAATGTTCGTTTGTGGGATTAACATAACTCAAAAACCACTGGGCGAATAGACACCAAATTTGGACACAAGGCCCCTCTCATGCCAACGAGTGACCATCACTCATAAAAACACCAAAAAACACAGCAGAAGAGACTTAAAAAGCCAAAAAACAAAAATTATATTACAATGCATGCGCAAAACCATCTATATACATATATACACAAATATGCACATACACATACACACATATATGCACACACAAAAGACATATACACAGACTGGGCCACAGCAATGCATGACCCTGAGTTGCCTTCGGGCTGATATGGGCAGGGTATAAATGATGTAAATAATAAATAACTTGTGTGTGTGTGTATGTGTGTGTATATTGTATATATATGTGTGTGTGTGTGTAATGTTCATTTGTGGGACGCACATCACTCAAAAACCACTGGACAAAATGACACCAAATTTGGCCACAAGACACCTACTAACCCAAGGAGTGACAATGACTAAAAAAACCCCCAAAAAACATCAAAAGAAATAATAATAATAATAATAATGTCAACAGCTCACATTTCAAAGCATTGAGAGAATGGTCAACGTCCATGAGGGACCTTGAAGTGGTGAGCCTCCTTCCAACATTGTGATTCTGGATAGAAAACAAACAACAACACAACATAACAATTTTTGAGTCCACAGTGCTCTCTGGGTGTAGGTGAACTACAACTTCCAAACTCAAGGTCAATTCCCAAGCAAACCTTTTCACTACTTTCTGTTGGTAATGAGAGTTCAATAGGCCAAGTTTGGGTCAATTCCATTGTTGCAAGAGTTCAGGATGCTCTTTGATTGTGTGTTAACTATAAATCCCAGAAACTGTAACTCCCAAATGTCAAGGTCTATTTTCCCCAAACTCCATCTGTGTTCACATTTGGGCATATTGAGAATTCATGCCAAGTTTGGTCCTGATCCAACATTGTTTGAGTCCACAGTGCTCTCTGGATATAGGTGAACTACAACTCCAAAATCCAAGGTCAATGCCCACCAAATTCTTCTAGTATTTTCTCTTGGTTCTGGGAGTTCTGTGTGGGAAGTTTGTGTCTTTCTGCCATTCCTGCCAGGATATCTATCTTGTGTTCATCGAAACAGGCCCAGATTTCACACTGAGTGTATAAATACATTTAGAAACATATTAACTATATGTATGACTGTGTTAGAGTGTCGCTAGAGTGTCATTTTGGGTTAGTATTAGTATGTTTTGTGTGTGTGTGTCTTTCCACCATTCCTGCCAGGATCTCTATGTTGTGTTCATCGAAACAGGCCCAGGTTTCACACTGAGTGTATAAATACATTTAGAAACATATTAACTATATGTATGACTGTGTTAGAGTGTCGCTAGAGTGTCATTTTGGGTTAGTATTAGTATGTTTTGTGTGTGTGTGTCTTTCCGCCATTCCTGCCAGGATATCTATCTTGTGTTCATCGAAACAGGCCCAGATTTCACACTGAGTGTATAAATACATTTAGAAACATATTAACTATATGTATGACTGTGTTAGAGTGTCGCTAGAGTGTCATTTTGGGTTAGTATTAGTATGTTTGTGTGTGTGTGTCTTTCCGCCATTCCTGCCAGGATACATATGTTGTGTTCATCGAAACAGGCCCAGGTTTCACACAGAGTGTATAAATACATTTAGAAACATATTAACTATATGTATGACTGTGTTAGAGTGTCGCTAGAGTGTCATTTTGGGTTAGTATTAGTATGTTTTGTGTGTGTGTGTCTTTCCGCCATTCCTGCCAGGATACATATGTTGTGTTCATCGAAACAGGCCCAGGTTTCACACTGAGTGTATAAATACATTTAGAAACATATTAACTATATGTATGACTGTGTTAGAGTGTCGCTAGAGTGTCATTTTGGTTGGTGGTGTGCCCCAGGATTTTGTCAATGTAAAAAGTGTGCCGCGGCTCAAAAAAGGTTGGGAAACACTGGTCTAAGTAACCGATAGAAATGTCTGGATTCTTTCCTTGTAAAGATATTCCGGTCGCTCCCTTCCGGCTACAACATTTCCAAGCAGACGCTTGACCAGTACCTGACGCTTCTGGCCGACGACCCGGTAAGAGAAAGCCCCGCAGCCTTTGCCCTGAATGGCTTTGTCCCCAAAGCGAACGCGCTTTGCATTCTCTTTTGCAGCTGGAATTTGTGGGGAAATCCGGCGAGAGCGGCGGAGGAATGTACGTAATCAGTATCCTTTTTTCCATAAGTACGATCCATGTTTAAGATCAAATGGGGTCTTCCTCCCGTTCCTATTTCCGTAACTTCCGCCCAAAACAGACCTTCACAAAGCCTTGGCCTCTCTGGCCACCGCCACCCTGGAATCCATCGTCCAGGAAAGGTAAATAATAGTCACAATAATATTACCAATATGTACATGTACTTAAATACTTATATGTATAGAATGTATACTAAAGTGATATAATAATGTAATATTATAATAAAATATGTGTACATACAATGGATAATAATAATGTCATATAATAATAAAAAATACTATATAATAAATATGTGCACATACGTAAATACATATATGTATAGAATGTAATGTCATATAATAATGATGTAATATAATAATAATAAAATATGTGTGCATATGTACATATATGTATAGATGTATAATAATGTCATATAATAAAGTGTTATAATAAAATGTGTGCATATGCACATATATGTAAAGAATGTATAATGTCATATAATAATAATGTAATATGTAATATTATGTAATATTATTATTATAGTAAAATATGTGTGCATATGCACATATATGTATAGAATGTATAATGTCATATAATAATGTAATATTATTATAATAAAATATGTGTGCATATGCACATATATGTAAAGAATGTATAATGTCATATAATAATAATGTAATATTATTATAATAAAATATGTGTGCATATGCACATATATGTATAGAATGTATAATGTCATATAATAATAATGTAATATTATTATTATAATAAAATATGTGTGCATATGCACATATATGTATAGAATGTATAATGTCATATAATAATAATAATGTAATATTATTATTATAATAAAATATGTTTGCATATGCACATATATGTATAGAATGTATAATGTCATATAATAATAATGTAATATTATTATAATAAAATATGTGTGCATATGCACATATATGTATAGAATGGATAATTAATAATGTCATATAATAATACTATATAATATATATGTGCACATACGTAAATACATATATGTATAGAATGGATAATAATGTCATAATAATAAACTGATATAATAATAAAATATGTGTGCATATGTACATATACAGTATGTATAGAATGTATAATAATGTCATATAATAATAAAGAGATATAATATTAAAATATGTGCACATATGTAAATATATGGATAGAATGTATAATAATGTCATATAATAATAAAGTGATATTATAATAATAAAATATGTGTGCACATGCACATATAAGTATAGAATGGATAATAATGTCATATAATAAAAATACTATATAATAAATATGTGCACATACGTAAATACATATATGCATAGAATGTATAATAATGTCATATAATAATAATAATGTGATATAATAATAAAATATGTGCGCATATGTACATACTGTATATGTATAAAATATATAATGTCATATAATAATAAAATACAATATAATAATAAATGTGCATATACGTAAATACATATATTTACGTAAATAAAGTGATATAATAATACAATATGTGCGCATATGTACATATATGTATAGAATGTATAATAATGTCATATAATAATAAAGTGATATAATAATCACTATACATATATAGAATGTATACATATATACATTCTATATATGTATAGAATGTATATATATAGAATGTATAATAATGTCATATAATAATAAAAATATTAAATAATAAATATGTGCACATACGTAAATACATATAATTACGTATGTGCAGAAAGGAGGGGTATAACTGAAATAAATAACCATTATTTTCCCCGCACATAAATCCAGATTTGGCTCCCGTTGCGCACGGATCTTCCGCTTGCTTTTGAGGAAGAAGCACTTGGAGCAGAAGCAGATCGAGGACTTTGCCATGATCCCGGCCAAGGAGGCCAAGGAGATGATGTACAAGATGCTCTCCGCCAACATCGTCGCTTTACAAGTCAGGCCTCGCTATTGTTGTTGTTATTATTATTATTAGGGTTGTTGGAATAGTCCTTGTGGTCATTACCAATGTGCAATTTTTTTTATTTATTATTATTATTATTATTAGGCTTGTTGGAATGGCCTTCTGGTCACTGTCAATGTGCAAATGTTTATTATTATTATCATTATCATTATTGCTATTAGAGTTATTGGAATGGCCCTTGTGGTTGCTGCCAATGTGCCAACATTTATTATTATTATTATTATTATTATTATTATTAGGGTTGTTGGAATGGTCCTTGCGGTTGCCACCATTGTGCAAACTATATTATTATTATTATTATTATTTCTACTATTAGGCTTCTTAGACTGGCCTTGTGGTCACTGCCAATGTGCAAATGTTTATTATTTATACTAGTAGTACTATATTATTCTGGCGTGGGATGGTCCATGAGGTCACGAAGGATCGGAAGCGACTGAACAAATAAACAATAACTTTATTATTATTATTAGGCTTGTTGGACTGGCCCTTGTGGTTGCCACCAATGTGCAAACTATATTATTATTATCAGGCTTGTTGGACTGGCCTTGTGGTCACTGCCAATGTGCAAATGTTTTATTATTATTATTATTATTGCTGGTTGGACTGGCCTTGTGGTCACTGCCAATGTGCAAATGTTTTATTATTATTATTATTATTGCTTGTTGGACTGGCCTTGTGGTCACTGCCAATGTGCAAATGTTTTATTGTTATTATTATTGCTTGTTGGACTGGCCTTGTGGTCACTGCCAAGTTGGACTGGCCTTGTGGTCACTGCCAATGTGCAAATTATTATTATTATTATTATTATTAACACAACAAGATGACTCTACAGCAGACACTCTGCTGGCCGTTGTATTGGATCACACGTTGAACACTTCCAAAGTGTCTAGGACTGTGTATTATTATTATTATTATTATTATTATTAGGCTGGTTGGACTGGCCTTGTGGTCACTGCCAATGTGCAAATGTTTATTATTATTATTATTATTATTATTATAAACACAACAAGATGACTCTACAGCAGACACTCTGCTGGCCGTTGTATTAGATCACACGTTGATCTAATACAAGTGTCTAGGACTGTGTATTATTATTATTATTATTATTAGGCTAGTTGGACTGGCCTTGTGGTCACTGCCAATGTGCAAATGTTTATTATTATTATTATTATTATTATTGACACAACAAGATGACTCTACAGCAGACACTCTGCTGGCCGTTGTATTAGATCACACGCTGAACACTTCCGAAGTGTCTAGGACTGTGTATTATTATTATTATTATCATTATTATTGACACAACAAGATGACTCTACAGCAGACACTCTGCTGGCTGTTGTATTAGATCACACGTTGAACACTTCCGAAGCGTCTAGGACTGTGTATTATTATTACATTATTATTATTAGGCTTGTTGGACTGGCCTTGTGGCCACTGCCAATTTGCAAGCTATTATTAATATTATTATTATTAGGCTTGTTTGAATGGCCCTTGTGGTGGTTGCCTGTGTGCAAACGCTCATTCCTGCTCTTCGTACAACAGGAAATCCCGAAGACCCCGGACCACGCTCCTTCCCGGACCTTCTACCTCTACGGGGTGGACACGCTCTCTGCCGCCCGCATGCTGCTCCACCGCTCTTACAAGGCAAGCAACGCTTCCCAGGCTTTTCCCCACTCACCCACACGCGGAAAAGGATGCAAATTCTTACCCGTAATCTTACACATACTACCTTCACAACTAGTATTATTAATAATGATTATATTATTTAATAGTATTATTAATTGATTATATTTATTATCGCGATTATACAAATTACTTATTACCATTGGATTATATTATATTTTTATTAGCATCACAATGAATATATTATATTATTCTTCTAATCATGACTATATTATTATATTATTGTTATTATTATTATTATCACAAAGACTCTGATGAGTATACAAATCCCGCCTCCTTTCTGTTCCAGAGCGTGGCCAACCTGATGGAAAGGCGGCTCCACGAGACCAAGGAGAACCGGTGAGCAAGTCTGTGTTTGGGGGTGTCTGTGGGGGGATTCAGAACTACCAAGGGGTCCCAGGTCTCCCAAAAGTTAATATGTGGTAATATGACAGTGTGGGAGAAATGGGGTGGTTGGATATATTTTTGCATGCCCCTTTGTTTGCCTTGCTGAGTATTAAATGGCCTTGCAGTTCAAAAGCCTCTCTTCTTACTTTCTGGCTGATAATATGTGTGGTAATATGGCAATGTGGGAGAAATGGGGTGGTTGGATGTATTTTTGCATGCCCCTTTGTTTACCTTGCTGCCTATTAAATGGCCTTGCAGTTCAAAAGCCTCTCTTCTTACGTTCTGGCTGATAATATGTGTGGTAATATGGCAGTGTGGGAGAAATGGGGTGGTTGGATATATTTTTGCATGCCCCTTTGTTTGCCTTGCTGAGTATTAAATGGCCTTGCAGTTCAAAAGCTTCTCTTCTTACTTTCTGGCTGATAATATGTGTGGTAAAAAATCCAAAGGGATGTAAACAAAGCTGATCAAATGGGACCGCCGAACAGTGCTCCACGGAGGAGGCTGTCGAACGCCAGACAAGGATCCGCGAGGGAGGCTGCCTACGGCTGGAGCGCTCTCCGAAGCTGGCTGCGGGCCGTTTCGTCCCTTTAAAAGAGACTTCCTCAGGGCCAGGATTGTAATAGTGGTGTCGTCCTCAATAGTAGACAATCATGCTGTGTATCAGAGTAAGACGCAGAGGACGGTCCATCCAATCTGATGGGGAATGGTCCTAGCGGATCCTTGTCTGGCGTTCGACAGCCTCCTCCGTGGAGCACTGTTCGGCGTTCCCATTTGATCAGCTTTGTTTACATCGCCACGGCTTCCCTTTGGATTTTTTTCCTGGATGTAACTACACCTTTACTACGGACCTTGTGATTTATATTCCTGTGACTCTTGTCCGTGACCCAGTGACGTATTTTCGATCTTTCCTCTTTGCTCTTTTTTTTTTAACTGCAAGGCCATTTAATACGCAGCAAGGTAAACAAAGGGGCATGCAAAAATACATCCAACCACCCCATTTCTCCCACATTGCCATATTACCACACATATTATCAGCCAGAACGTAAGAAGAGAGGCTTTTGAACTGCAAGGCCATTTAATACTCAGCAAGGCAAACAAAGGGGCATGCAAAAATATATCCAACCACCCCATTTCTCCCACACTGTCATATTACCACACATATTATCAGCCAGAACGTAAGAAGAGAGGCTTTTGAACTGCAAGGCCATTTAATACGCAGCAAGGTAAACAAAGGGGCATGCAAAAATACATCCAACCACCCCATTTCTCCCACATTGCCATATTACCACACATATTATCAGCCAGAAAGTAAGAAGAGAGGCTTTTGAACTGCAAGGCCATTTAATACTCAGCAAGGCAAACAAAGGGGCATGCAAAAATACATCCAACCACCCCATTTCTCCCACACTGCCATATTACCACACATATTATCAGCCAGAACGTAAGAAGAGAGGCTTTTGAACTGCAAGGCCATTTAATACTCAGCAAGGTAAACAAAGGGGCATGCAAAAATACATCCAACCACCCCATTCCACACATATTATCAGCCAGAACGTAAGAAGAGAGGCTTTTGAACTGCAAGGCCATTTAATACTCAGCAAGGCAAACAAAGGGGCATGCAAAAATATATCCAACCACCCCATTTCTCCCACACTGTCATATTACCACACATATTATCAGCCAGAACGTAAGAAGAGAGTCTTTTGAACTGCAAGGCCATTTAATATGCAGCAAGGTAAACAAAGGGGCATGCAAAAATACATCCAACCACCCCATTTCTCCCACATTTCCGTATAGAGCTTTAAAGGTCAAAACCAGCACTTTGAATTGAGCCCGAAATTGGACCGGCAGCCAGTGGAGCCGACACAACAGGGTGGTGGTATGCTCCTTGTATGTAGCTCCAGTTAGTAGTCTGGCTGCCGCCCGTTGGACTACTTGTAATTTCCGAACTGTCTTCAAAGGCAGCCCCACGTAGAGCGCGTTGCAGTAATCTATTCGGGATGTCTCTGTTTTGATTATAACTTCCCGTTGTGCTTTGTCTGCATCATACGGTGTTGCCCCCTGTTTTCTATAGTTCCAGATCTCCCACCCTAATAACTATGGTTGACTGCTTTCCATCTTTAGACTTTATTTGAACCCTATATTCCTTACCCTTACCCATAAGTCCCAGCGGGTGGAGGCCATCTTTCCTTACCCTTATTCTTACCCTTCCTCTTGCTTTTATTCCTACTCATATTCTAATGCTTCTTCCTTTTCTTTCTCCTTTCCCGCTGGCCGTTTCCCGGTCCAGGCGCCTGCTGGAGAAGTCCCAGCGGGAGGAGGCCATCTTGTCCTCATTGCGGACCTTACTCATACCCTTCATACCCTTATTCATAACCTTATTCATACTCTTACCCTTATTCTTACTCATATTCTAACCCTTCTTTTTCTACTTCTTTCTCCTTTCCCGCTGGCTGTTTCCCGGTCCAGGCGCCTGCTGGAGAAGTCCCAGCGGGTGGAGGCCATCTTGGCTTCCTTGCAGTCGTCCGGGGGCGCAGAGGAGGCCCAGTTGCAGGAGATCGAGGAGATGATCACGGCCCCCGAGCGCCAGCAGCTGGAGGACCTCAAGCGCAACGTCCACAAGTGAGGCCTCCCAGGGGATACGTTGCTGACCAAAGTGAACTGAACGTGGGCCGAACGGGAGGGACGCCCCCCTAATACAACCCTGTTCCTTCCCTTTTATCAATCCAAGGATCGACGCCAGCGAGAACCAAGTGGACGAGACCATCTTCATCCTGGAGTCGTACATCAACAGCACCGTCAAGCCTTGACACGGACGACCCTTCCGCCTCTCTTTTCACAAATAAAGACAAGATTCTGGTGAAGAGAAATGCTTGCTTTCTTCAGTGCAATCCTATCTATAGACCGAGACCTTTTCCTGATCCTTCCAGGAGGAATGTCTTCTTCTATTATTATTATTATTATTATTATTATTGGCCTTATCAAAACAGACAATACAAATTCAACACACAATATTATTATTGTTGTAATTGTTCTATATTATTTTATATTATTATTATATATTGTTGTTTTATTATTATTGTTTTATATTATTATTATTATTATTGAATGATGAATTATCTTTATTGATCAGCCAATTGGCCTTATCAAAACAGACAATACAAATTCAACACACAATATTATTGTTGTTATTGTTCTATATTATTATATATTATTATTATATATTATTTTTATTACAATTGTTTTATATTATTATTATTATTGAATGATGAATTATTTTTATTGATCAGCCAATTGGCCTTATCAAAACAGACAATACAAATTCAACACACAATATTATTATTGTTGTTATTGTTGTATATTATTATATATTATTTTTATTATATATTATTGTTTTATTACTATTATTTTATATTATTATTATTATTGAATGATGAATTATTTTTATTGATCAGCCAATTGGCCTTATCAAAACAGACAATACAAATTCAACACACAGTATTATTATTGTTGTAATTGTTATATATTATTATATATTATTGTTTTATTACTATTGTTTTATATTATTATTATTGAATGATGAATTATTTTTATTGATCAGCCAATTGACCTTATCAAAACAGACAATACAAATAGAATACACAATATTATTATTGTTCTCGTAATATTGTTGTAATTATATGATTGTTTTATATTATTATTATTGTTATTATTATTGAGACTCCGGTGGTGCAATGGGTTAAACCCTTGTGCCGGCAGGACTGCTGACTTGAAGGTTGGGTTCCTGAACTGAAGGTTGCCGATTCGAATCCGGGGAGAGCACAGATGAGCTGCGGCATTCTGCACCAGTTTGAGTTTCCGGATCACGAACAAAGGAAGCCCAGTGTAGAGGGCGTTACAGTAGTCTAGTCTCGAGATGACCATCGCCTGGATCACCGTGGCCAGGTCGCCCTTAGACAGGTAAGGTGCCTGTCACAAATAAGAAAATGCGGATCTGCTGACCATAGAGACCTGAGCCTCCATAGTCAGCAGTGGGTCCAACTGGACCCCCAGACTCTATCAAGGACGACGGGCAAAGTGTAGGCAGCCGGCACACCACCACCACCACCACTGGGTGGCCAAACCAAAGGATCTCGCGTCACACCGGTTGGGAAACACTGATCTACGGCATTAAAGATCCGGAAGACGACCGAACCCAGGACTGTCCTTTCCTTTTTTTAGAAAAAAGAGAGAAACTCCAACCGCGGCCACCAGGGGGCAGCAAAACCAAAGGTTTGAGGCCAGCCGCGGATGCCAAGGAGTTCAGGATGGATGGGAGTTTTCCAAGAGTGAAATACTCACGGCGCAAAGGAGGCAGAATGGATAAGTCCAAAGAAGTTCTAACTTGGTGGAGACTCCGGAGAGACATGCGCAAGACGCGGGAAAAGGGAGAAATCGCCAAAGAAGAATTCAACCCAATAACCGACTCCTGTTGGGAAAAGGTGCGCAAGGCTCAAGCGCAAAACGAGCTCAGGTTTGCCGGGGACATTGAAAACAAGGAGGTGAGAGTCCCAACAGATTGGAGGAGGGCCAATGCGGTCCCTCTGTATCTTCAAGAAGGACGACCCAAACAATGACCAACGTCCGGTCAGCCTCACGCCGATACCAAGCAAGATCGTTAAGGAAGTGGTCTGCAAACACTTAGAAAGTGTTATTCGTTGAGAATAATCAACGCGGATTTACCGGAAACACGCCATGCCAGACTCACCTGATCTCCTTTTTAGATAGAGTTACAACCTGGGTGGATGTAGGGAATGCCGCGGATATAGTGTACCTGGATTTCAGGAAGGCCTTCCTTCGACAACGTCCCCCATGACCTTCTGGTAAACAAACTAGTCCAATGTGGGATAGGCAAAGCTACGGTCAGCTGGATCTGGACTTGGTTAAGCGGACGAACCCAGAGGGTGATTCTCCCCAAGGCTTCCTCCTCTGCGTCCTGGAAAGAAGGGAAGAGCGGAGTGACATCCGCAGGGCTCCCTCCTGAGCATCCCGGTCCCGCTCAGGATCTTTATTAATGCCTTAGACCAGTGTTTCCCAAACAGTGTGCCGGGGCACACTAGTGTGCCGTGAGCGATCATCAGGTGTGCCGTGGGAAATTGGAACCTCCAGGAAGGGGGGGGAGGGAGAGAGTCTAGTGTGTTGAAGTATAAAAACCCTAAGAAACGTACCTCCACGAAGGCACAAAATTACAACCACCCCCCTCCCCACCCGTTGTCTACTTGGTCTCTCCCTCTCCATGCATTGGGAAGGCCCGCCTCCCTTTCCCCAAGTAGAGACCTCCTCTTGCCTCCTGGGGGTTCTGTGTGGGAAGTTTGGCCCAGTTCTATCATTGGGGTTCAAAATGCTCTTTGATTGTAGGGGAACTATAAATCCCAGCAACTACAACTCCCAAATGTCAAGGTCTATTTCCCCTGAGCTCCATCTGCGTTCATATTTGGGCATATTGAGTATTCATGCCAAGTTTGGTCCTGAGCCAACATTTATTTATTTATTTATTTATTAACTTCGATTTAGTATACCGCTCACTCCGGAGCTCAGAGCGGTTTACAGAAGAAGCATAAACACCGTGAGTAATAAAACAGATTAAACAGTTAAAACACATTAAACATCAAAGCAGTTAAAACATATTAAAAACACTAGCCCTCAGCGAAGGCTCGGGGGACAAGATAAGAATCTGGGGGAATAGGCGGCATGGCACACAGTGTGGTTGAGTTAGGGCCAAACGCCTTCCTAAAGAGCCAAGTCTTCAAGGCCTTGCGGAAGGGCAGAAGAGCGCGGATGGCGCGGATCTCCTCCGGGAGGCCGTTCCAGAGACTTGGGGCAGCTACAGAGAATGCCTCCGCCGTGTAGTGGCCAGTCTGCAGGTTCCAAGGGAAGGCACCTCAAGGAGGTTAAGCTCCTCAGAGCGCAGTGATCTCGCGGGCACATAAGGGGTAAGTCGCTCCCTCAGGTACACTGGCCCCAAACCATAGATGGCCTTGAAGGTGAGAACTAACACCTTGAAGAGGACCCGAATTCAATCGGGAGCCAGTGCAGCTCAAGAGGAGTGGGGTCGC
This sequence comes from Anolis apletophallus, assembly GCA_030556195.1. Lineage (NCBI taxonomy): Eukaryota > Metazoa > Chordata > Lepidosauria > Squamata > Anolidae > Anolis > Anolis apletophallus. The sequence goes on from JARBWK010000813.1 coordinate 23,598, forward strand.
GGTCAGACCTTGCAGCACCCAGGAGGAGGCGGGCGGCGGCGTGCTGCACTAGCTTAAGCGTCCGGATCATCGACAAGGGAAGGCCAATGTAGAGCGCATTACAGTAATCGAGCTTCGAGATGACCGTGGCTTGGATCACCGTAGCCAGGTCGCGTTGGGAGAGGTAGGGAGCCAGGCGCTAAGCCAACCGTAGGTGGTAGAATGCTGTCCTGCAGGTGCAGCCAATCTGCTCCTCCATGGACAGGTGGGCGTCCAGCCGGACCCCCAGACTTTTTACCGATGGCTGAGGGCAGAGGGCCACACCATCGAACGTTGGCAGCTGGGTCACTACCCCGGGCGGCCCAGCCACAAGATCTCCGTCTTCGCCAGGGTTCACCTTCAACTTACTGGCTCGCAGCCATCCAGTAACGGCCTCAAGGCAAAGATGGAAATTATCGGTACAGATTCCGCCCCGGGTCCATCCTCAGAATGAGCTGGGTATCATCAGCGTACTGATGACACTCCAGCCCAAAACTCCGTACCAGTTGGGCGAGTGGTCGCATATAGATGTTAAATAACAGCGGGGAGAGGATAGCCCCCTGAGCCTCCGGAGACCGCCCTCCCCACTTCACTCGCTGCGGGCGGCGTTGGAGGAAGGAGGACAGCCAGTTTAAGGCTGTCCCCCTCACCCCCGCCACCGCCAGGCGGTGAATCAAAAGTTGGTAATCGACGGTATCAAACGCTGCATTGTTTGAGTCCACAGTGCTCTCTGGATATAGGTGAACTACAACTCCAAAACCAAGGTCAATGCCCACCAAACTCTTATAGCATTTCTCTTGGTTAGTTCTGTGTGGGAAGTTTGTGTCTTTCTGCCATTCCTGCCAGGATATCTATGTTGTGTTCATCGAAACAGGCCCAGGTTTCA
>JARBWK010000814.1:0-24496 GCA_030556195.1 Anolis apletophallus
CATGCGCATGAAACCGGGGAGCGCAGCGCAGCAGCAGGGCGGGCGACGCCGCGGCGCCTCACAATGGAGCCCACATTGGGAGCGCCGGGGGGGGGTGCCAAAATAATGTTCGCTTACCCCCCTGGGTGAGCTCGGACCGCCCCTGCATCCGACTTCCGATTTTCTTACGATTTCCGAACTTTCAATTTTTTTTTTGCACAAGCCTACTGTACAAAGCATGGACATTGCATTGTCCAGGATCTCTGCTATCATATTTGGAGAAAGCAAGGATGGAACATGGGGCCTTCTGCATGGAAAGCATGTGCTCTCTCTCATCTTAGGAGGAGGCCGGGACTCATCTTACCTTGACGGTGACCCCGTCGGAGAAGGCGACCAAGGAACACAAGCAGACGGCTGCAACCAGGTAGGCGTTCATGATGAGCTCAGCCCAGAGACCTCCTTTGGAATGAGACTGTTGGCTAGACAGCCACCAAGCTGGATTTTTAAAGGATTCACTGACTAGTTATTGAATAACTACGGTATCAGGGCACAGGCTTGGACGGTTTATGGTCTCTCTTTGCTGCAGATTGTAAAAGCAGCGATGGCAGATTGCCATGGGGATGAGAGCGGGGGAAACAACTCAGAAGATCAACAAGGAATGCGGTTGCAAATTTTTATAGCCATGTGTCAAGTTTATGGTGATCATCACTCGATCTATTGGGACAGGATCGATGACAGGAAGTTGATGGATGACTTGAACAACCCAAGGATGAGAAGATCATTGCAAGGGGCCCAATCCTGCACCCAGAATCCCAAACCTTGTTAGTTTAATGTATTGTCAAAGGCTTTCATGGTTGGAATCACTGAAGTGTTGCATAGTTTCCAGGCTGTATTATTTATTTATTTATTTATTTATCTATTAATTACTAGCTGTACCCGGCACACGTTGCTGTGCCCTTCTTAGGAGATGCGAGAAAGTCCAATCATCCACGGTGTGCCCTCCCTAAACTGCAGTTGGATGGAGTGTGGGTCATGGGGGGCATGGTGTGCCAAGTTTATTTATTTATTTATTAACTTCGATTTAGTATACCGCTCACTCCGGAGCTCAGAGCGGTTTACAGAAGAAGCATAAACACCGTGAGTAATAAAAACAGATTAAACAGTAAAACACATTAAACATCAAAGCAGTTAAAACATATTAAAAACAATAGCCCTCAGCGAAGGCTGGGGGACGAGATAAGAATCTGGGGGCATAGGAGGTTAAGCTCCTCAGAGCGCAGTGATCTCGCGGGCACATAAGGGGTAAGTCGCTCCCTCAGGTACACTGGCCCCAAACCATAGATGGCCTTAAAGGTGAGAACTAACACCTTGAAGAGGACCCGGAGATGACCGTGGCTTGGATCACCGTAGCAAGGTCGCGTTGGGAGAGGTAGGGAGCCAGGCGCAGCCGACCGTAGGTGGTGGTAGAATGCTGTCCTGCAGGTGCAGCCAATCTGCTCCTCCATGGACAGGTGGGCGTCCGGCCGGACCCCAGACTTTTTACCGATGGCTGAGGGCAGAGGGCCACACCATCGAAAGTTGGCAACTGGGTCACTACCCAGGCGGCCCAGCCACAAGATCTCCGTCTTAGCCGGGTTCACCTTCAACTTACTGGCTCGCAGCCATCCAGTAACGGCTTCAAGGCAAAGATGGAAATTATCGGGTACAGAGACTGCCCCGGGTCCAACCTCAGAATGAGCTGGGTATCATCAGCGTACTGATGACACTCCAGCCCAAAAACTCCGTACCAGTTGGGCGAGTGGTCGCATATAGATGTTAAATAACAGCGGGGGAGAGATAGCCCCTGAGGCACCCCGCAACTCAGCGGGAGCCTCCGGAGACCGCCTCCCCACTTCACTAGCTGCTGGCGGCGTTGGAGGGAAGGAGGACAGCCAGTTGAGGGCTGTCCCCTCACCCCCGCGACCGGCTGGCGGTGTATCAATAGTTGGTAATCGACGGTATCAAACGCTGCCGTGAGGTCCAATAACACGAGCAGCGCCGATCCACCTCGGTCCAAGTGGCAGCGGAGTAGGTCTGTGATGGAGACCAGGACAGTCTCCGTCCCATGGTCTGAACGGAAGCTGGACTGGAAGGGGTCTAGCCAGGTTGCGTCATCCAAGAAGGTCTGCAGCTGGTCCATTGCTGCCCTCTCAATCACCTTGCCCAGGTACGGCACTGGGCGGTAATTGGAGGGAGCCGTGGGGTCTAATCCGGGCTTCTTCAGCAATGGACTGACTACCGCCTCTTTTAGCTCCTCTGAAAAGCCCCTTGCTCAAGGGAGCAGTTGACTATCTTCAACAAGCTCGAATCAGCGTGGAGGGCACGGGTCGAGGGAGCAAGTGGTCGACTTAAGGGCTGCGACAATCTTGTCAACATCCTCTCGCCCAGTGGTGAAACCGGTCGAAGGTGGACCCGGCGGAGGGCCACGGAGTCTCCAGCTCCTGGACTGTATCAAGTGTGGAAGGAAGGTCCCGGCGAGCAACGCAATCTTGTCTGCGAAGTGATTCTGAAAAACCTCAGCAGAAAGGGCCGAATTGTCATTGTTTGGGATGGTAGGGACCATCGTCAGCTGCCGAATTATCCTGAACAATTGAGCTGGGCGTGAATCCGCAGACGCTATCAAGGAGGCATAGTACACTTTTTCGCCTTCTGACAGCATGCTCATAAGCATCCATAAAAGCTTATAAGCTGATGTCGATGGCCCGTCGCGGAGCTTCTTCCACCTGCGCTCTAGCCGTCTCTTCTCCCTTCATAGATCTTAGTGCATCTGTGTACCAAGGTGAACAGGATGCGCGGGGGTTTGAGAGGGCGTTTAGGGGCGATCTCGTTGAGAGCGGAGGACAGCGCCCCCCAGCACAACTAGGCTAGGAAACCTCAAAGCCCACTCCGCCACAGTCTCCAGCAACAGGGACAGGCTCCCCGCTGGTGCGCTAGGTGCACGGTACACCAGCAAGAAGGCTGTACTCTCCGGGGCACCCCACATCAGGCCGACACTTTCAATCCCATCTGCCTCCAAAGCAGGGACCGCTCTGAGGTGTAATAGGTCACGGGAGAGAATTGCCACGCCCCCCCCGCCTCCCAGTCCTGTTCTGGTGGGTAAGCGCGAAGCCCGGAGGTGTCAATTCCTGAAGGCAGGTGATATCACTGTCCTGGAGCCAGGTCTCCGTAATGCAGCAAATATCAACCTGTCTGTCTTGAATAAAGTTGGGTCTTTATTGGTCTTGGTTCTGGGCCACAGTGGTCTGTGGGGAATGATGGGTTTTGAAGTACTACAAATCCCGTTTTCCATGGTGGTACTTCAAGTCCCATCATGCATGGTCGGGGCTCTGTGTGCCAAGGTAGGTAACTGTAAATTCAGGCCATACACAATGTCCCATGAGCTGAGGCCTAGTTAGGAACAGCAAGTTAATGAAGCCTTGCTGTCAATTCAGGCCATACACAATGTCCAATGAGCTGAGGCCTAGTCAGGAGAATCAAGTTAATGAAGTCTTACTGTCAATTCAGAGCGTAAACAGCTTCCCAGTAAGTGAGGGCAGTTAGGGAAATCAAGTTAATGAAGCCTTACTGTCAATTCAGAGCGTAAACAGCTTCCCAGTAAGTGAGGGCTAGTTAGGGAAATCAAGTTAATGAAGCCTTACTGTCAATTTTGGGCGTGGGCTGTGATTTTTTGGGGTGTAAATTTTAGGTTGGAAGTGATTTGGGTGTTTGTGTTGGGGATTGGCTCAGGCCTTTTCCTTATTCTGTTTTGGCAGTTTATTATGGATCGGAATTTTCATGTTGGCTGGCCAGTGCAGCAGTTATGCAAATCCTCCCTTATTGGCAGCCAATCATGTTGTTCAGAATGTAGAGGCTGGGTGAGTCTTTGGCTGCCCCGGAGGATGCTGGTAAATGTAGTTTTATTTTTATTCGTTGTTTTGGGGGCCTTTTAGGTTTTGGGAGGGGGAAAGTTTCTTTGCTACAAACATACCTTGCTTGAGGCCTATTTCTGTTGGCAAGTATTGTGTTTCTACGCTGTATGGTTTCTTTGTTTGAGGTATACATCACATGACGTGAACCCATTTATATAATAGATTTACACTTGTCAGTTGCCACTCCCAATATGGCTCGGGGCGACTTACAGAAGTGAAATCACAGAGTAAAAACACAGTAAAAACACAGTAAGAACACAGTAAAACAGATGTTAACTAGATAAAATACAACTCAAACAGAGTTGTATACAACAATGGAGGGGCAAGTATCCGGGAAGTCAGCGGCCTTAATCCCCAAAAGCCTGCCGAAACAGGAGTGTTTTGCACGCCTTCTGGAATGCCAACAGGTCTGTGAGGGCATGAACGTCGAAAGGCAATGCATTCCACAGAGTAGGAGCAATTATCGAAAAAGCCCTCCTTCTTGTAGTCGTGAGATGGTACATTTTAAAACTAGGGACTTCCAGGAGTTGTCCCGACTCTGAACGTAGCGGCCTAGTGGGACAATATGGGATGAGGTGGTCCCTAAGGTACACTGGCCCCAGACCATTCAAGGCCTTGAAGGTCTGTGCCAGCAGCTTTAAAGTGATCCGGTATTTCACTGGTAACCAATGCCGCTCGCGTAAAATTGGTGTAATGTCATAGGCACGCCAGCCAACAGTTGAGCTGCCGCATTCTGGACCAGTTTCAATTTCCGGATCACCAACAAAGGAAGGCCAACGTAGAGAGTGGCAGGAAGGTCCTGGAGGAGGGCAGAAATCTTGTCTTCAAAAAAGCTCTGGAAAACCTCGGCAGAAAGGGCCTGATCATCGTTATTTGGGATGGTAGGGACCATCGTTAAAGACCTAATTACTTTAAACAATTGTGCTGGGTGTGAGCTAGCGGACGCTATCAAGGTCGCATAGTATGAATTTTTCGCTTCCTTGATAGCACGCTCATAAGCATCCATAAAAAGCTTATAAGCTGATTTCGTACCTCCGTCACAGAATTTCCTCCACATGCTCTCTAGCCATCTCTTCTCTCGCTTCATCAATTGGAGCTTCTCAGTAAACCAAAGTGATCGATTTCGGTGGGGTCTGAGAGGGCGTCTAGAGGCAATCTCTTCAAGAGCAGTGTTTCCCAACCGAAAGGAGGAGGAGGCCCCCCCCTCGCTCCTCGCTGCCTCTCTCTCACCCCGATCCTGAGGGAGCGAGGGCCCAAGTTTGCACAGGCTGGTCATATACCTACATTCCATGCACAAGCAATAATACAGCAGTAATAACAATGGGTATAAGAAGACGCAAAATTCAAACCGAAGTATTCTGACTGTGGTCCCTCCTCAAACGGTGCAAACTGCAAAAGGCTCTTCTCTATGTGTCAGCGCCGCTTGCCCCGGTTGTTGTCCTAACGGGCCAAGTCTTGCGCGCCATCAAATAACAACAGCATCTGGCGGGCTTTGAACTGGAACCGCCCTTTGAAGTGCCAGGACCCGTTTCCTGAACTTTGATATGCGGAGAGCCGGATGGTCATCCCTGAGGAAGGAGGGGCACAGCAGGGGCGGGCCAGGGAGGGCTTTTGAAGAGAACTTCGCGTGCGAACCCTTTAGTCTATCTTTGCCTACTTTGGATTAAGGACCTATTAAACCATTTTCCTTCAACTACGCCTGGAGTGAGTTTGCTTTACTAGACCCCCCTTGCTGAAGCTTACATAAAGATAGACTCACCAACTTCTATGGCCGTGAAAGCCTTCCGACCGTAGCCACCTTCGTAAAGATGTCTCAAGCGGAGATGGACCCCCTCGATGACCAGCTCCCCGAGGACTTGGGTGAGGAAGAGGGTGTGGAGGAGGACGGAGATGGAGACGAGGCCGGAGCCCCTGCAGCAGCCCAGACGGAGGGCGCGGAGATGGATGCGGAGCGCCGCCCGCTCGCCTCCCGGTGAAGGACGAGACCCGGCGTAGGTACCGGCGCCCGGAGGCCGGAACCCAGTCAGGAGGCGGCTTCCCCAGCACAGCCGAACTGCGACTGGAGGTGCAGGTATTCCAGCTGACGGAGGCGGTGCAGAAGCTCCAGTCCCAGATGGAACTGTTAATGACCAGACCGGAGGAATTGCCGTGGCCACGCGGACGCACGGCCCGAGACCGGCCGTCGAGCCAGGCCACGGAGCGGCCTACCAGGCCGTCAGGGAGAGTGACTTTCCGGAACAGCGGAGACGACTTCATCCCGTCCAGAGGGACTTCCACCTTTAACCTGGGCCGGGCCGACCAGAGCCAAGAGGCGGCCGGGAGCCGAAGGGATCTGAAGGTAAAGTTCGACGGGGACCCCCGCCAACTCTCCTACTTTATCACCAACGTGCAAAAATATATGCTGGACTATGGGGATTCGTTCCCCTCGGAAGGGGCCAAGGTGCAGGCTGTGGGGGCCAACTTGAAAGAAGCCGGTAGCCGACCCAGCGGAACCCTGGAGCGAAATCGCCATGGACTTCGTCGTCGACCTGCCGCCTAGTGGCAGGTACACCACCATTTGGACTGTGGTGGACTTATTCTCTAAACAGGCCCATTTCATCCCGCCGCCCACGGCTCCGGAGCTGGCTCGCCTGTTCACCCACCATGTTTTCCGACTACACGGCTGTCCTCGACGGGTCGTGAGCGACAGGGGGGCCTCAATTCACGTCCAGGTTCTGGAAGGCGTTCCTGGCGGGCTGGGGTCGCAGCGCCCTGAGCACGGCCTTTCACCCGAGACGGACGGCGCGACGGAGCGTGTCCAGCGGACCCTGCAGCAATACCTCCGCTGCTACTCCACCTACCAGCAGGACAACTGGGCGAACTGCTGGGCGTGGCCGAATACAGCTACAATAACTCCGAGCACGTCTCAAGGGGGCCTCGCGCCGTTCGGGTCGTCTCCGGCCGCGACTTTCCCCCCTTCCCGGCGCTGGCCTCGGCAGCGGACCCAGCCGTGCCACCGACTGACTGGGGGGCCAAGGTGGCGGCCGCTTGGCCGCAGATACAGTCAGCGCTGCTTCAAGCCCGGGACTCTTACAAGCTGTACGCCGATAAGAAGTGGGGTCCCCAACCTGTTTACGCCGTTGGAGACCGCGTGTTCCTGTCCACCAAGCACCTCAAGTCCACTCAGCAGTCCCGCAAGTTTGCAAATAAGTTTGTGGGGCCCCTCCCGCGTCGTGGAGGTTATTAACCCTGTGGCAATTAAGCTGGACCTCCCGCACACCTGGCGCAAGGTCCACCCAGTCTTCCACGTGAGTTTACTCAAAAAAGCTGTGTCCGACCGGAAGTGGTCCAAGCCCGAAGACGCTCCGGTACCCATCATGGTGGGGCCCCACACCCACTTTGAGATCAGGGAGATCATGGACTCGCGGCGCCTCAAGGGCCGCCTTAGCTACCTAGTTAGGTGGACTGCCAAAGACTTACACCCTGAATGGGTCCTAGCCCAGCACGTGAGGGCCCCAAAACTGCTGAAGGCGTTTCACGCCGCTTTCCCGGCCAAACCTGGACCCTGATTTCTCCCCCCCCCCTTTGTCTCTCCTTTGCAGGTCGCTCCTTCTCGGAGGGGGGCGCTATGTCAGCGCCGCTTGCCCCGGTTGTTGTCCTAACGAGCCAAGTCTTGCGCGCCATCAGATAACAACAGCATCTGGCGGGCTTTGAACTGGAACCGCCCTTTGAAGTGCCAGGACCCTTTTCCTGAACTTTGATATGCGGAGAGCCGGATGGTCATCCCTGAGGAAGGAGGGGCACAGCAGAGGGGCGGGCCAGGGAGGGCTTTTGAAGAGAACGGCGCGAACCCTTTAGTCTATCTTTGCCTACTTTGGATTAAGGACCTATTAAACCATTTTCCTTCAACTACGCCTGGAGTGAGTTTGCTTTACTAGACCCCCTTGCTGAAAGCTTACACTATGAGCCGGGAAAAGCCAAAGCCGGGCATTTGCTGCCTGAGTGCACACACATACATATTCTTTGGGGGGGATTTGCTGCAGAATCTTCTCTATGAGCCGGGATTCTACAGCAAATCCCCCAAAGAATATGTATGTGTGTGCACCCAGGCAGCAACGCTGTGCCCGCTTTTCCCGGGCTCATAGAGAAGAGCCCGTTTGCACCGCTTGAGGGAGGACCAGTCAGAATACTTTGGTTTGAATTTTACCACTTCTTATACCCATTGCTATTACTGCTGTATTATTGCATGTGCATGGAATGTAGGTATATGACCAGTTGGATTACTTATAATATTAGGCACTTACAGTAGCATTCATTCTATTATACATTAGGTTGGTTTCTCACCCTATACTCTTTGATGCTTTAGATCCTGGCAGGCAGGAGAGGCAGGAAGCCTGGAAAAAATGTAAACAGAGAGGTTTTACTCAAGTAAATCCACAAAGGAGGGCACTTCACCCAAAGTGCCCTCCTTTGCAGATTTACTTCTGAGTAAACTCTCTGTTTACATTTTTCCCAGGCTTCCAGCCGAAAAGAAGGAGCGGAGTTTAGGGCTTGCCTTGCCATAATACTTATTGGCAAGAGAGGCGGGAGGGTGGTGAGAGAGAAGGAGGGTGCCCCCCTTACGACCTAATAATGACATTAAGAAAATCCTGGCCCCAGTTCTATAAAGAAAGTCCACTTCCTGGTTGGCGTTCCAGGTGCGGAAATACTCAAAAGTAGCATTTCTTACGAATTTCTTCCGAATCAATTCATTTTCATAACTTTTTTCTCATGCCTACTGGATATCCCACAGGTAGAAATATACACCACTTGCTTGACTACCATGAAGATAGCATAGTCCAGGGGTGCCCACACTTTTTCAGCATGCGAGCTACTTAAACTAAAACCAAGTCTGAAAGATCTACCAAGAGAGAACAGGGCAGAGCTGGGGAAGGGGGTGGGGCTTGGCGGGGCTTGCTCCGCCCCCTTTTCCTCTGGCTTTAGCATTTCCACAGCTTCTCCAGGGTACAGAAAGGTTATGCTAAGCCAGTGGTGGCTATCTATGCCACCGCTGGCTTGGCATTACCCTCTTCTACCCAGGAGAAGCAGTGGAAATGCTGAAGCTGGCGGAGGGGGCGGGGCTTGGCATGGCATGGGTCCACCCCCTCAGAAGCATCCCATCCAGCTGGGATCGACCTCCCTGGGTCCCAAGATCGACCAGTCGATCGCGATCGACTTTCTGAGCACCCCTGGCATAGTCCATGAGTGAAGGCATCTGCATGGAAGTAGCCTGGCCTTTTCTCCCTTTGGATTGTTTGCTGCCTTGGAGACATCCTGAGCTTGGGTGGTCTCACCCTGGACATCCCACAGATATATACATATACTCCACTTGCTTGACTACCGTGAAAATAGCATAGCCCATGAGCGAAAGCATCTGCATGGAAGTAGCCTGGCCTTTTCTCCCTTTGGATTGTTTGCTGCCTTGGAGACATCCTGAGCTTGGGTGGTCTCACCCTGGACATCCCACAGATATATACATATAAACTTGCTTGACTACCATGAAGATAGTATAGTCCATGAGTGAAGGCATCTGCATGGAAGTAGCCTGGCCTTTGTTCCCTTTGAATTGTAGACATCCTAAGCCTGAGTGGTCACAACCTGGACATCTCACAAGCAAGTGGAGTGTGTGTGTGTGTGTGTGTGTGTGTGTGTGTGTGGCCTGGGTAGGTTCTTTGTATCTCAGAATAAATTTGGATCAAAATCCATTAAGAAGCAATTTCGAAGCGATTTGGGAACCCGGAAGTCTCCTTGCCATTTCGAAGCTTTTTCTGCCATTTCTCAATAAGTAAGTGAGTCAGAAATTATTCAGCTTTTCAAACCAGTGTGGATTGATTCCCTTTGTTTCCTTTCCCTCCCGTGTCAGACCTGGGGAGAGATGTGTTTAACCCAGTTTGCATGCAGATGTCCTTCTCTCCCACGTCAGACCTGGGGCGAGAGCCGTGTTTAATCCAGTTTGCATGCAGATGTCCTTCCCTCCTGTGTCAGACCTGGGCCGAGATGTGTTTAACCCAGTTTGCATGCGGATGTCCTTCTCTCGCATGTCAGACCTGGGGCGAGAGCCGTGTTTAATCCAGTTTGGATGCAGATGTCCTTCCCTCCCGTGTCAGACCTGGGGCGAGACGTGTTTAACCTAGTTTGCATGCGGATGTCCTTCTCTCGCACTTCAGACCTGGGGCGAGAGCCGTGTTTAATCCAGTTTGGATGCGGATGTCCTTCCCTCCCGTGTCAGACCTGGGGCGAGACGTGTTTAATCCAGTTTGGATGCGGATGTCCTTCTCTCCCACATCAGATCTGTGGCGAGAGCCGTGTTTAACCCAGTTTGGATGCAGCTCTTGCCCCAGGTCTGATGCGGGAGAATAAAAAAAGAGTAATTGGGACTGTCCCAACCAAATCAGGACAGTGCAAAACCCCAATTTTAACCCACAACCAAGAGATACACATTTCCTCAACACTTTTCACCTTTGACTTGTGCGGGTTGTTCTTTAGGTGCAAAGAGACATTCTTTGCTCCCAACGCAAACAAATCCAATCTTCCAGGTTGCTAGAAGTTGCAAAACCTCTTGACCTGTAATAAAGATGTTTTGCTTAGGCATTGTAAAAAAGAAGAGGTATGTAATAAACCAAACTATATTGTTTTACAACCGTTTGGGTTAAATTTGACTCACGGGAAAATTGTAGTAATTGGCCACAGAGGCAACTCCACTCCCCAAAATCCCAGTAGAAGTCTGCCTTAGGGTCACAAAAAGTTAGAAAACACATAACAACAGCAATAGGAAAAAAGAAAATATACTGGAATCTTATTATTTAGCCTCAACTAGATTAGATCAATACCATCAATGGCTCAGTGATCAATCACTACGTAGATGATATCGCACTTGTTATAAATGATATTAGGGATGTGTAAGCCATTTAAAAATGGTTCAAAAGTCATTACAAAACTGGCGGTAGCTGCTGGCATTTCATTTTAAAAGTGTTTCTCAAGTATAGTTACTGAACATTTTCACATATTAGAAGTGGTAACACAACCTAAACATATGGATTATAACACTAAACTCTTACAACGTGAATCATATTGGATGTTCAGGTTACAAACTGAACAACCCCATGGTCTAAATAAACATAACTCATATGACCCTGTTCTGTAGTAACTTTATCATACTATAAATCCCAACTGTAATGTATTCACTAGTGCCATCTGGTTGCTGTAATCATTTGTACCATTATATTTTATTTTTATTTATTATTTCAATTTGTATACCGTCCTTTCCAGGATGGCTCTGGGCGGTTTACAGCACAGGGTCATTGGGTTATGGAACTCACTCCCAGAAGAGGTTGTGACAGCTGTCAGCCTGAACAACTTCAAGGCAGGATTAGACAGATTCATGGATACCAAGTGTATCGGTAGTTACTGAAAAGGACATTCAAATGCCACCTCGGAGTTGGTTGAGGTAGGCAGGATTTCCCTGGGTACTGGTTGTCGGGGTCGGGAGCAGGTCAGGTTTTGCCTCCCTTCTGCTCGAGATCCCCGTGTACAACTGGTGGGCCACTGTGTGATACAGAATGCTGGACTAGATGGGCTGAGGTCCGATTCAGCATGGCTCTTCTTATATTCTTATGTTCTTAAAATCACAACAATAAAACAGTGAATGACAAGATAAAATCCCACTTCCCAGTAATCCCACTAAAACACTATTAATCTACCAACCAAGAGTTAGAGGCCAAAAGCCTGTCTAAAGAGAGCAGTTTTACAGGCTTTCCGGAAGGCCGGCAATTCACAGGTTGCTCGGGCCTCCAGCGGCAGGGTATTCCATAGGCTTGTTGCCACAACAAAGAAGGCCCTCTGTCGCGTTGATGATAAATGAATGGTACGTAGAGAAGGGATCTGCAGGAGGTTGTGGACCTCAGATCGAAGAGATCTCTGGGGAACATAAGGGAGTAGATGGTCCCTCAGGTACACCGGCCCCAGACCATGCAAGGCCTTAAAGGTCAGAACCAGCACTTTGAAGATGATCCGGTGCTCGATTGGCAACCAGTGCAGTTGCTGCAGGGTTGGAGTGATGTGGGCCCTGGCTGGAGTCTCGCTGCAGCATTCTGCACCAGTTTAAGCTTCCAGATGACCGACAAAGGAAGGCCAATGTAAAGGGCGTTACAGTAGTCCGGTCTAGAGATGACCGTCGCCTGGATCACCATGGCTAGGTCGTTCCTAGTGAGATAGGGCGCCAGCCGCCTAGCCTGCCGCAGGTGGAAGAATGCAGATCTGCTGACAGCTGAGACCTGGGCCTCCATTGTCAGCAGTGGGTCCAACTGAACCCCCAGACTCTTTAGTAATGACGACGGGCGTAATGCCTTGCCGTTCAGAGTAGGCAGCCGGAGCCCACTCCCACCTGGACCACCCAGCCAAAGGATCTCCATCTTCAATGGATTCACTCTCAACCGGCTGGCTTGTAGCCAACCAGTCACAGCTTCAAGGCATAGCTGGAAACAATCGGGTACAGAGGCCGTCCGTCTGTCCATCCTCAGCACCAGTTGGGTGTCATCAGTGTACTGGTGACACTCCAGACCAAAACTCCGCACCAATTTGGCAAGTGGTTGCATGTAGATGTTAAATACTATAGGGGAGAGAATGGCCCCCTGAGGGACCCCACAACTAAGGGGAGCCTTTCAGAAACCATACTTCCCCTCTCCACTCGCTGTCCCTGATCTTGGAGAAAAGAGGACACCCATTTAAGAGCGGTCCCCCTAACCCCTGTCACGGCTAGGCGGTGGGTTAACAATGAGTGGTCTACCGTATCAAAAAGCTGTCATGAGGTCCAATAACACGAGCAGCGCTGATCTCCCTTGATCCAGTTGGCAGCGGAGCTGGTCTGTGATGGCGACCAGCACAGTCTCTGTCCCATGCCCAATACGAAAGCCGGACTGGTAGGGATCTAATCCGGCTGTGTCATCCAGGAACTGCTGCAGCTCCTTTAAATGGATGCATACAATCTAACTAGATACAGTACTTTAAATCATCCCACCTGATGACAATTCTTCAATTAAATATTGGGGAGTGGCGGTATAGGACGTTTGAACTTAAAAAAGGGTAATCTCAAAAGAAACATTGTACAGTGTTCCCTCTCTTATCGCGGGTGTTACGTTCCAGGACCACCCGTGATACGTTAAATTCCGTGAAATAGGGATGCACCCTCCCCCCCAGCTCTTCTTCTTCCCTCTGGGAGAAGATCTTCTTTCCTCCTTGCTCTTTTTACTTTCCTCCTCCTCTTCCTCCTTGGCACCTCCCTTCTCATCAAGAATTGTGCCGCAGCTGCTGCTGCTCCAGAAGTGGCAGAGGAGGCACCTCATTGCTGCCTGGGCCTCTTGCCACCACTTGGACCCCGCAACACCTCTGCCACCTCCTCAATTGCACAACAGCTGCTGCTGCTCTAGAACATAAGAACATAAGAACATAAGAAAAGCCATGCTGAATCGGACCTCAGCCCATCTAGTCCAGCATTCTGTATCACACAGTGGCCCACCAGTTGTACACGGGGATCTCGAGCAGAAGGGAGGGCAAAACCCTCACCTGCTCCGACCCCCACAACCAGTACCCAGGGAAATCCTGCCTACCTCAACCAACTCCGAGGTGGCACTTGAATGTCCTTTTCAGTAACTACTGATTCCCTTGGTATCCATGAATCTGTCTAATCCTGCCTTGAAGCTGTCCAGGCTGACCGCTGTCACAACCTCTTCTGGAAGTGAGTTCCATAACCCAATGACCCTCTGGGTGAAGAAATATTTCCCTTTATTAGTCCTAATTTTCCTACCTTGGAGCTTCAGGGAGTGCCCTCTAGTCCTAGTGTTTTGTGACAAAGAAAATAGTTTTGTTTATTCACCTTTTCTATCCCATGCATGATTTTATACACTTCGATCAAGTCACCTCTTAGACGCCGTCTTTCAAGGCTGAAAAGACCAAGGCGTTGCAACCTGGTTTCATAAAGGGAGCCGCTCCATCCCTTGGATCATTCTTGTTGCCCTTTTCTGTACCTTTTCCAGTTCCGTTATATCCTTCTTGAGGTGCGGAGACCAGAATTGTACACAGTACTCCAGATGTGGCCTCACCATAGATTTGTAGAGAGGCAATACAACATTTGCTGACCTATTTTCGATTCCCTTTCTGATCATGCCTAGCTTGGAATTTGCTTTTTTCACTGCTGCTGCGCACTGGGTTGACATCTTCATTGAGCTGTCCACCAAAACCCCAAGATCCCTTTCCTGGTTTGTCTCGGAAAGCTTTGACCCCATCAATTGGTAGGTGTAGTTGGGGTTCTTTGCCCCGATGTGCATGACTTTACACTTGTTTAGGTTAAAATGTATTTGCCACTTTGTTGCCCATTCACTCAATTTCGAGAGATCTTTCTGGAGCTCTTTACAATCAGTTTCATTTTTAACTACCCTGAACAGTTTAGTGTCATCTGCAAACTTTGCTACCTCAGAATTCACTCCTACATCCAGATCATTTATGAATAAATTAAAAAGTAACGGACCCAAAACTGAACCTTGGGGTACGCCACTTCTCACCTCTTTCCACCCAGAGAAATGTCCGTTTATTACCACCCTTTGTTTCCTACAGTTTAGCCAGGTTCCAATCCAGGACAAGACCTGTCCTCTGATTCCATGGCTGAAGAGCTTATTTAGGAGCCTTTGGTGAGGGACTTTGTCAAAAGCCTTTTGAAAGTCAAGGTAAACAATATCGACTGGGTCCCCTTTATCTATGTGTTTATTTACACCCTCAAAGAATTCTAACAGAAATGGCGGAAGAGGCACCTCATTGCCACCTGGGCCTCTTGGTGCCACTTGGGCCCCATGATGCCTACTTCTGGAGTGATTGAGGATGCGACAGAGGTGTTGCAGGGTCCAAGTGGTAGCAAGAGGTCCAGGCGGCAACAAGGTGCCTCCTCAAGCCGCTTCTGGAGCAGCAGCAGCCGTGGCATGATTGAGGAGATGGCGGAGGTGTTGCGGGGTCCAAGTGGTGGCAAGAGGCCCAGGCAGCAATGAGGTGCCTCCTTGACCACTTCTGGGGCAGCAGGAGTCGTGGTGCCTGGGCCGAGCCTGTTGGCGGGAAGGGAGGTGCCAAGGAGGAAGAGGAGGAAGGTAAAGAGGGTGAGGAGGGAAGAAGATCTGCAACCAGAGCGCATTGGCAGGGCCTTTCTGTTCAGTGTTCCCTTGCTACTTGTACTGAATATTTTAAATTCCTTTTAAAGAAAGGCAAAACAGAAGTCCACAAAAAGTGAACCATGAAATAGTGAGGGAACACTGTACACGTGCAGTAAGAACTAACGGAGAGGTAGCAGAGCATCTCAGAAATATATGAATTCATGGACACTGTGAGTATACGAATATGTATGCAAACTTTTGAAAAAATTGCAATCTCAAGGATTTTTGATTTTGTTATAGTCACTGTTTGTTCCTTTTTAATACCCACCATTGCTATAATTTGAAAAAAAGATATAAGAATAAAGGCACCACATTAAGTGGGGAGGTAAATTTTGACTGAATTATGAGGCCATTAAAGAACTCCAGGAATGCTGGGGAATGCGGAAGGAACAACAAGGGACGCTGCGAATGCTGAGAGATGAGGACTACGTCAGCTCCCCCTGGTGGCCAGAGTTTGCCTCTGTTCGTCTATATGTTGTATGTTGAAACAGCAGGGATTGTCTGCTAAGTATGTGTACTCTGAGTCCCCTTCGCGGTGAGACGAGCGGAATATAAATAAAGTAAATAAATAAATAAATAAGAATACTACTTGAGAGAGGAAAGTAAAGTGTTTGTCATGGGAATGTACAATTGTGAGTATTTATACCTGATTTATAACTGTATTTATATGAAAACGTTATACATTCCAGTCAATGTATTACAATATTCTTTTTTTTAAAAAAATTAATATTTATTGAGGTATTTTACAATAAACAGTAAAACCATACAGTTAGATAGAGAAAAAGAGAGAGGAAAGGAAAGGAAACGCGAAGAAATGAAAAGGAGATCAAAGTACAAGTAGAGAAGAGAAATAAAATAAAGAAGAGAAAAGGAAGAGAGGAGAGAGAGAGAAGAAAGGGAACAGAGAAAAGAGAAGAAGAGAAAAGAAAGAACCCCCAAAAAACAGTGCAGATAATAGAGTATAGAAGAGGCTGGACTACTGTAACGCTCTGTACATTGGCCGTCCTTTGTCCGTAATCCGGAGACTCAAGCTGGTGCAGAACGCTGCAGCGCGACTCCTGGCGGGGTCCCGATTGGCCACCACATCACGCCAATCCTGCGCGAACTGCACTGGCTCCCAATTGAATGCCGGATTGCCTTCAAAGTGTTAGTCCTGACTTTTAAGGCCTTACATGGTCTGGGGCCAGTGTACCTGCGGGACCGCCTTGTCCCATATCATCCCACCAGATCACTGCGCTCCGAAGAGCTAAACCTCCTGGTCATCCCAAATGTGAGGACCTACCATCTGTCTGCAACCCGCCACCAGGCTTTCTCTGATGCAGCCCCTACCATGTGGAACGCACTGCCCGCCGGCATCCGTGCCACCCAGGGCCTCCTCCCGTTCAGGAGAGCAGTTAAGACATTGCTGTTCCAACAAGCCTTCGGAGTTAGCTAAACTGTAGCTCACACCGCCTGGCTGTCAGCCCACTGCGACTCCATTTGTGGCTTCAACTGTTCTAATTGTAATTCCATCTTAATGGTATTACTGTGAGTTATTATGAGTTATCTGACAATTGTATTTTACGAACTGTTGTAAGCCGCCCCGAGCCGTTGGGGGGGGGGGGGGCGACAGACAAATGTGAAATAATAAATAATAAATAATAAATAGAAATATAAATTGCTGTTTGTCTCCCAGTCTGGACAGCAGGGATTCCTCCTTTACTTGAAAGTTTCACTCTTTAGTCTTTCTTCCACTTTCCATCAGTCTTCATTTCTTGTTGATTCCTCTCTTAGATTATTAAATCTTTATTTCTTTCATATAAGATCTTACCGGCTGCCAATTTATTCTGTTTTTTGGGCTTTGATCACTTGCTATGCTTTTTAAAGTATCTAAGTCCATAAGATAGGGTAGTTTAATGACCCAGTCCAGGGGTGCTCATTATGGTGATCGGGAGCACCTAGGTGATCTTCGGCCCTCTTCCAGGTGATCTTTGGGCCTCACCAGCCGGATGGTGCATTCCTGCCATGCGCGCACATGCGCTCCCTGCCGCCGCCTTCGCTGGGCTTCTATTGCCAAAATTAGGCTTTAGTGGGTGGGCCCTGGCACTCGTCTTGCCACGCACGGTGTGGTGACATGACCGCCCATTGGTTACGCACGGATAGGATGTGAGGCTGTGGGAGGGATGGAGGGAATGTGTGTGTGTGTGAGAGAGAGAGAGAGAGCCAAGGAGAGAAAAAAGAAATCCGGAGAACTTTTTCGGATCCTTTTGGCAGGCAGGCGGGCAGGCGCTGGAAGGAGAGAGGGAGAGAGAGAAAGAGGTGAAGGAGGCCGGGCAAAGTGGGGCAAAGCCAAGCAAGCCTTGTCGCAAACCTTGCTACTGCCCTCGGGACTCCCATTCCAAGCCGAGACCTGGGCGAGCGAGCTGTGTGGGACTGCTTTCTGCTTGGTTGGGGCGAGGAGGGGAGGGCTCCGCCGTGTTCCTGGGGCTGAACCCAAGGAGGAGGGGCTGGGGATGGAGACTCCACTTGCTGCTGCTGCTTGTGCCCTCGCCGCCTTTCTCCGCCTCGCCTCCCTCGCCCTCGAAGGAGAAAGGTGGCGAGGGCCCACGGGAGAGAGAGAGAGAGAGAGAGAGAGAGAGAGAGAGAGAGGGTGGCTTCAGAGCCAGCTAGGCAGAGCCACCCTCTCTCTCTCCCTCTCTCCCTCTCCTCTCTCTCTCTCTCTCTCGTGGGCATGGATGCCACCAGTGGGAGGGGTCCTTCCTGCCAGCCGTCCACTTGGGCGTCCTTTCTGAGTGACACCCTCGAAAGGGAAGGAAGGGCGCCCCCGCTGCATCTGTCCCTTTGGGGAAGCACCTCTTCCACTCTTCCTTCTCCTGCCCAGGTAAGGACGCCTCGAGGGAGGAGGGAGGGGGTGAGGCTGCCGTGGGGGAGGCTCCAGCCTCACGGTCCCTCTCTTGGTTGAGTTTCCCGGCCCAGGTAGCAGCCAGGCGGCCCCTCTTCCCAGCCCTGCACCTTCCGAGCCGCCGAAGCCATATCTGGCCGGAGTGCTGGCGGGTGCGCCTATAAATACCTCCTGCTGCATGCGCTGGAGGGGCCTGCTGTGCACACAAGAAGCAGGACGGGATAGGGACTTCCTGCTTCACGAAAGCATGCAGCAGGAAGGAGGAAGGCAACGAAGACATTACTAGAGAGCACGCGTGCAGGCAAGGAGGGTCCCCTTCCCGGGTGTGCGCGGCGGTGAGTTCGTGGGCAGGCAAGAAAGAAGCCCCACGCGAACGGAAGGCTGCAGTAGGAGCGGGCGTGTGCTCACATGCACAACAGGTGATCTTTTCAACTTGATTGTTCATATAGTAGCTCGCATGATGAAAAAGTGTGGGCACCCCTGACCCAGTCTATTATTTTGGGTGTACTTTCATTTTTCCAATTCCTTGCTAGGACTAACCTAGCTGCTGCGGACATATAGTAGAACAGTTTGTCTTTATTTTTCTCGATTTTCTCCTCTGTTAGGTTTAACAAATAATATTCTGGTCTTAATTCAAAATTAATCTCGAGTATGTTCTGTACGTGCGTATGAATGCTACTCCAGAACTTTTTAATTTTTTGGCAGGCCCATCAACTGTGTATAAATGTTCCTATCTGCTCCTTGCACTTCCAGCACTAGTTGTTTAGGTTCTTGTAAAACTTGGCTAGTTTTTGGGGTGTCAGATGCCAGCGGTAGAACATCTTAAGCCAGTTTTTGGCTACTGTGGTTGATCCAGAATATTTTATATTTCCCCCCAAATCGCTTCCCATTCACTCAGCAGAATTGAGTGGCCCAAGTCTTGCGCCCACTTTATCGTGTTTTCTTTTATTAATTCGGTTTCTATGTCCCACTCCAGCAGTTTGTTGTATAATAGCCTTATCTGTCTTTTATCTTGTGTCATTACAAGATCCAAAGTTGTTTCCTGTTGGCTGAAATCATTTTGGCGATCGGTCCTAAAATAGTCTTTTATCTGCGCCTAGTGAAACCAGGTTACCTCTACATCAGATTCTCTTAAACTTTCTAAGGACTTTAGTTTCCATTCTTTTTCTTTCCTTTCAATTAGTGTCTTGTATGTGTGCCATTTTATCAGTGGTATTTCTTTCTTGTGTTGCGCTTCAATTGGGGATATCCACAAGTATTGCAATATTCTTAGACATAGTTGCCTGAGAAAGACTAAAAAAAATAAAAACCGGTTGTGAGCTCTACAGACTCTTCAGTTCAACTGTTTGACTTCACAAACAGCAAATGTATGCTTAGTTAGATCAGTGTTTCCCAACCAGTGTGCCATGGCACACTAGTGTGCCGTGAGCGATCCTCAGGTGTGCCGTGGGAAATGGGAACCTCCAATACCCTTTCTTCCCCCTCCTGCCGAACACTTTTTCTTCTCCACTCGGGCTCCCTTCTTCCCTGCCTCGCTCTGCTCGCTTTGCCTCGCTTTGCTCTGGGGCGAGTCTGCGCAGTAGCGCCCGCACGGGTCACGTCTTCCTCCCTCCCCTCCCTTCCCTCCTGAACACGCTCACGCTGCCCCCCTCGGATCAAAATGGCGGCAGAAGCGGCAGTGTAGAAGAAAACGTAAGTGTTCGGCAGGAGGGGGAAAAAGGGCGCGAAGGGGAAGGGGGAGGAAGAGGTCTCTGTCGAAAGCTGGCATGGAAAACTTGGACCAACTCAAGGTCAATTCCCAAGCAAACCCTTTCAGTACTTTCTGTTGGTAATGAGAGTTCAATATGCGAAGTTTGGTTCAATTCCATTGTTGCAAGAGTTCAAGATGCTCTTGGAGTGTGTGTTAACTAGAAATCCCAGTAACTGTAACTCCCAAATGTCAATGTCTATTTCCCCCCAACTCCATCTGTGTTCACATTTGGGCATATTGAGTATTCATGCCAAGTTTGGTCCTGATCCAACTTTGTTTGAGTCCACAGTGCTCTCTGGATATAGGTGAACTACAACTCCAAAACCCAAGGTCAATGCCCACCAAACTCTTATAGTATTTTCTCTTGGTTATGGGAGTTCTGTGTGGGAAGTTTGTGTCTTTCTGCCATTCCTGCCAGGATATCTATGTTGTGTTCATCAAAACAGGCCCAGGTTTCACACTGAGTGTATAAATACATTTAAAAACATATTAACTATACGTATTACTGTGTTAGAGTGTCATTTTGTGTCATTTTGTTTGGTGGTGTGCCCCAGGATTTTGTAAATGTAAAAAGTGTGCCACGACTCAAAAAAGGTTGAAAAACACTGAGTTAGATATTCATTCTGATCTACGGCGCATCAACATTATAATTGTAAATTGTGTACAGTGTTCTCTCACTTATTGTGGGTGTTACATTCCAGGACCACCCACGATAAGTGAAAATCCATGAAGTAGGCTATTCAAAGAGAGGCCGGATGTACAACTGCAGTGGCAATGCTGGTCAGAGGGTGATGAGGGGCCGTGCGAAGAAGCCCAAAGCAAGGCCAAAATCACCCAGGCCCAGGGCGGGCCACCGGGGAAGGGAAGGGGAAAACACCCCAGAGGGAGCCCAATACCAGCTGAGGAGGAGGCCCCAGGCTGAAGGGGAAAAAAGAAAAAAGGGGGGAGAAGGAGACAAAAGCTTCCTCAGCCGAAAATTGGGGTGAAGACCCAAAGCAAACCCGCTTCTGGTCGCCACCAGATAAACCAGTGCTGCTGCATCCCCGCTGCTGCCGCCACCAACTTCACTACAGAAATCTCTGCAGGACACAGGGAAGGCACACAGCCCGGTGTTGCCTTCTGCAGCCCACCCCACTGGCGGGAACTTCCCCCACTGCCGAGGGGGCTGCTGGGAAGAAGAAACCCCCTCTGGCACCATGGCAGAGGAAGGAAGGCAAGGAGGGAAGGAAGGAAGGTGAGGAGGAGGAGGATGGATGTGGGGGCACTGGGCTCGCCTCGGGGGCTGATACAGGGAAAACCGTGAAACAGCGAGTTCACTGTAAGCGAATTGTGAAGCAGTGAGGGAACGCTGTACTTGTTTATTCAATGTACTGTAAGTTTATATGTCATAGCTGTTTATTGATTATTAACCTATATATACTGTTGTACTTGTGGGTATATATTAGTTTGGTGTGTAATCAGGAACCCATTTAATTTATATCCTAGTAAATACTGTACATATAATTTACAACACTGTTATTCCATGCTGATTTGGACAGCTGCCTTTCAGATGTTCGTGAGAAAGCAGAACTATTTTCTATCCCCACCCCTCAATGATGCCTGGTGATGCAGGGAGTTCTTGAGAACATCATTTCTTGTTTCTATGCCAAGAGGAAGGTACAATTTTCCCACAATGGAAGAGTTGGGCCTTTGTATTCAATGTGGAATGGCTATATATACTAGGGTTGGATATTAGGCATGATAACAAATCGAAAAATGGCGATTCTAAAATCAAATGGGGGATTTTTTTATTAGTATATCAAAGACTTACAAAAAATTTCCCAAAAAGTTCGAAATGTAACTTAATTACTTACTAAATCGTTAGTAGTTCTAAAGTAGGCAAAAGCAGGGAAACAGGACTGATACTGTTTTTAAACACAGGCAAATCAAGGGGCAACATTTCCTTGGTTTCCTTGCAGGGAGATATAAAGCATTAATATATTATTATTATTAATATTATTAAAGGACAGGGTTCCTTTGCAGGGACACATATAATGCATTAATATATTATTATTATTAATATTATTAAAGGACAGGGTTCCTTTGCAGGGACACATATAATGCATTAATATATTATTATTATTATTATTATTAAATAAATGCCTAGGCCTACCTCTGGTGCAGGCCTTGCTAATCTGTAGAGTTCTCCTCACTCCATCTTTTTTTCCCATTCAGTTTTACCATAGCAGTCTAGGACCTCCGTTGGAACTCTATGGCTTTTCTGGATTCTGAACTCTTCCTTCTCCTCTCCGTGCTCTTTTCACTCCTGCTGCCCTTTTCTCAGCAGTTCTTATGTCCTCCTACTCTGTTCTTCTATCTAAACCCCCTTCCTGGGTGTTTAAATCGCTTTTTTGTCAGTCCTCCAGCCCTCTAGGAGTCCCGATTTCGGGCTCTCTATGGTTTCCGGCTCCCTTTTCACTTCCTGGAGGAGGCCTTCCACTCTAATTAGGCTTCAAGCATGGAAAGGCCCGATTTCACTGTGAGTTATGTCTGCAAAGCTATTTTGGGGGGAAATTTTCCTGTTTAATAATCTAACGAAATATTTAATAATCTAACGAAATTTTGGGCCCAGGGGTGCGTAAAAGAAAGTCCACTTCCGGGATTGGCCTTGCGATCCGTATAAACTTGAAAGGCCCATTACATACGAATCACTTACGATTTCTTTTAATTTCCGTTTCATTTTTCTCATGCCTATTGGATATCTCCGGTTTTAAATTCTTTGAAATCGGTTTAATTTCGTATATAAAATTAATTTCATAGTTTTTTGACCCACCTGGTCCAACCCGGAAGTGTAATTTCTACACCTGGGGGCCGCCATTTTTTCTGAATTTTTGTAATTCGTTAGTATTTTCCACTTTCAGTTCTCATCTCACGAGAGGAGACTGGAGGGCAGTAGCACCCTTTCTCCTCTCGCGAGCTGAGAGCTGAGATGAACCTGCCCCCCTCCTCCCCTGGATGGGGATAACCCACGTTTTTCCCATCCAGGGAAGAAGGAGGGCAAATGTGCCTTCCCTGTGTCCAGTGTGCCTTCCCGGTGTCCTGCAGCGATTTCTGTAGTGAACAGTGATGCCTGTCAGCTGGGAGGGGCAAGGAGGGAAGAAGGGAGAGCAAGCCCTCCATTCTAGCCTCCCAGCTGGCATAATGAATAAAAACGAAAATTCATTATTAATAATGTTTCAATCACGAAATTTATTTAAAAATTTTTGTATTAATTTCTATAACTAACCAAAAAATGAATCCCCCCCCCAACCGAATTTAGAATCAAAATTTTCATGGATCAACCAACCCTATACATTGCAGAGGTAATGTTGCATGTGGAATTGTACTGTGTGAGATCCATGTTGGGAAAGGAAAAATGTCCAAAGGATATTTTCTGATGTCTTATGCGTCATCTATATTGACCATATAATACAGTTTGAAATTCCATTATATGGGTCAGTGTAGCCCATATAATGCCATTTGAATGATATTGTACTGCATCAAATGAGTCAAATGCCAGTGCGCAAACAGCCTTATTGTCCCCAAAGCTTGGAAACAGAGAATATGACAGCAATGGTGATTGAATAACAATTTTGAAAGGAAATGCTGTGGGAAACAGCATTTCCTGAAAAGAAAACAATATGTTCTATGCATAAATATTAATCCCCTGCAGAAAATATGCAGTTTCTTATGCAGAAAAATGTTATAATTGGGATTGCCTGCACAGAAAATGCTGTATTCTGCACAGAAAATGCAGTTTGCACAGAAAATACTGTTTTCTGGACAGAAAATGCAGTTTGCACAGAAAAATACTGTTTTCTGACAGAAAATGCAGTTTGCACAGAAAATACTGTTTTCTGCAAAGCCTGCTGTTTGCACAGAAAATACTGTATTCTGCACAGAAAATGCAGTGTGCACAGAAAATACTGTTTTCCGGACAGAAAATACTGTTTTCCACACAGAAAATACTGTTTTCCGCACAGACAATACTTTTTTATGCACAGAAAATGTTGTTAGCACCAGGAATGTTGTGCAGCTGGCTGGGTGTCAGCTGCATAAGATCTCTATTGACCAGAAGGTGATGGATTCGAGGCCTGTCCAGGTCGAGGTAGGCTCTTGACCTATTGTGTAGCCTATTGTCGATGTTTGCAACCCAAAAGACAGTTGCATCTGTCAAGTAGGAAATTAAGGAACCACTTAGTGGGGAGGCTAAATTTAACTGATTTACGAGGCCATAAAAAGATCTCCAGGAAACATGCTGAGGAATGAAGGAGTGCGACAGCTCCCCCTGGTGGCCAGATGTTAAAATTGCTTCTGTCTGTCTTGTGTGTTTGTGTGTCTAAATGTAATGTGTACATTGTAATCTGCCCTGAGTCCCCTGCAGGGTGAGAAGGGTGAAATATAAATGTAGTAAATAAATAAAATAAATAAACTTCCTGCACAGAAAATGCTTTTTCCTCACAAAAAAATGCCGTATTCTGCACAGAAAATATTGTTTTCTGCACAAAATCACACATGACTTTTGTGTAGAATACATCCCAAATTAGGATAGGCTTTCGAAATGATTTTTTTCCATCTTTTTATGGCAGGAAGAAAATGGTTAAAATTGCTCCTTGCTTACTTTGAGAAAACTTGGTGAAGAGTCACACCCTTATTTCCCTGCCAGAGAAATAGACCTTTACAATGGATTGGATTGAATGGCCCTCTTGGT
>JARBWK010000815.1:0-24432 GCA_030556195.1 Anolis apletophallus
CTGTCCTAGATTCCAACTTGTTCCTTGAGTACCTTTGTAAGTACTCCACAGGAAACTGTCCAGTTTAAATAACTTTGTCGAAGGAAGTCTCAGAGGACTTTGTCATTAAATGACTTGCCAGAGCACCTGTCCACATTGGACTGGATGGCCCAGATTTTCTGGGTCAGCATAAAAAAAGCTTCATAAGACTTAAAATGGCATGCCACTGCCTATTACAAATCAAGGGACATTTTTTAAGCACAGACCATTAAGAAGTGAGCTGGAGATTTCATCCATCATTGCTTTATTTCTGTTTTAGTATATTATTAAACAGATTAATATTGCTTTTAAAGTAATGGTTTACTGTTGTGTTGAAGTGAGGGAGAAATGGAGATTCATTCAATAAATCATTCAACCTATAAGCAGCCCAGATAATTTTAGATGATACAGATCTTCCTATGGTTGCCATCTGCCATCTCCACCACTTATTCATTTTTTTGTTTGAAACACATCTTTTGATACTGTTTCTATAGCTTCAATAAACGGTATCTAAGACATTCCAGATAATTTGGCAATGGATACAAGCAATGGAAAAGGAGCATAAACATTTCCCCGAAAGAGACATCTCAAACAAGGAAATATAATACCATTTTTAAAATACAAACACTTCACAAAAGGCCACTTACTTACTTCTTTATTTATTCCATTCTTATTTCCAGTGAATGGCTGCACAGTTCACCCTTAGAACCTAGCCATTATTGGACATCTGCTGCTGCGACATTAGATATAGTGCCTTTCTGATTAAAAGATCTGTAGCGTCTTGTGATGGTTTCCTTTTTAAAGTTCATGTTGTGGGACAAGTGATATCCTGGAGCCAACCTCCACTAGAAGCCAGTATTTTTACTTTTTTTCATTTTAAGATTGGTACAGCCTCTCTATGGAAAGAAGGCAGAAGTCGCAATGTGTTCTCAAAATAGAGTACAGTGTTTCCCTCTGCTTGCTGAGGTTATGTTCCCAAGACCACCTGCAATATGTGAAAACCTTGAGGGTAGGAATGTCTATTTTAATAGTTATACATTATTTTAGTAGTTTATACACTATTTTTAAGTCTTTATAAACTTAAAATAAAGTGAAGGAAAAACCCTTCAAGGCTGGGGGGAGGGGACTGAGGAAAGCACCTTGGAGAGTGGTGGCGGCAAAAACCCTACAAAACAACGAAAATACCACTGATATATGTTTTAAATTTAATTTTTTTGAAATCTACCAAAACAGTGAGTCCTCAATAAGCTAAGCCACAAAGTGACAGAATTCTCAAGAGTGTACCCTATTTTCATATTGTTTGAACAATATAGTCATTCTCCGATTGAAAATAACTGGATATTGTCAGAACTTGAATACTAAATTTTATAGGAGAGGTAATAAATGCACATTGCTGTGTTATATTTCACACTCTTCACATGTCACTTTAAAATGTGCCCTGAGCCTGAAGCAACCAGAAGAAAATTATTTTTGTATGTATTTTTAGCAGAACACCCTGTTCCATTAGGTGGTTGTGACACTATCCCATCAAAAGTGACAATACCTCAAAGATAGCCATGTCTAATTCATGTCATTGATTTAAGTGGACCAGCCATGACTATCTCTGAATGAGGTCCATACCATTCACCATCAGTGAATGTTTTAATGTACAGCAATTCCATTACTTTAGAATTCAGAGAACATTGTGATTTACAAAATTAATACTCAAGACAGCAATACTCCTAATAATGGTGACAAAATGCCATCCTAATTTTTGTTCTCAGCAAGTGACAACATCTATTGCATTAGGTTGGTAAACATCCAAAGCTTAAGACTCATAAGAAGTTTGTATTTTTCTGTACATAAATAATGAGGATGCTTAAATGATACAAAGATTTTTAATTTCTGTATATGCTAAAGGAGGAGTATGTATGAGGGAGGGAAGGGGGGAAGCTGGGAAGAAAAAGGAGGGAAAAGAGAAGGGGAGGGAGGAGAAAAGGACGGTAGATAGTTAGGTAGGCAGGCAGGAAACAGAGAGGAGGGAATTCAGAAATTAGAAAGTATGGTGTAGTGGTTTTAAATGTTGGGTATGACTTTTGAACCAACTGATGACTTTTAGGCAAATCACACTTTTTAGCCTCAGAGGAAGACCAAGGACAAATCTCCTTTGAATACATTTTGATAGAAAAGAGTCATCTTAGTGTCACTCTAAGTCTGAAATTACTGAAACACACAACAATAATCCTAATTAGTCATATTATATCTTACCTGGAAAGTAAGGTGCTAAAACTTCTTTATGGCAAGAGACTTATATTTTCATTTCAGCCCTTACTATTCCTAAGTTGTACAGTCCTTGATCTCTAGCATATATATGAAAGAAATTGTGGCTGAAAGCATGGGGTATAAATAACAAATAAATACGTACATTAAGACTGGCATGGGCTGGTTATTCCCTTGACTAAAATCAGTCCATGAAGAAGAGTCAAGCAAATATGTATGTTTTCAAGCCACTGAACAGCATGATTGATTGGCAAAGCAGCCACACTTTTGCACAGTCAAGACACCAAACAACCTTTTTAAAAAACCTTTTAAAATACCCCTTTAAAAAGAATTAAAAAAGTCAATGCAGGGGAAAAACCCCCACCAGAAAAAACACGCCAAAAGTTCTCCTGCCTTCCAATAGAGATTGCATAGGCACAGCACCAAAGCTGCAGCAGACCAGTTGTCTGCTGGTAATCCGGTCTTGCAATGTCTCCCTGAAACATTGCTAATTACCCATCTAAGCAACTGTGAAAATTTTTCATCGATCTAGATCTTTTTGAGAGTATTTGCACTGAGGAACTATAAATTTATGTCCCAGATGTAGGGCCCCAGAGGGGTGGCAAACGACAACCCACCACTTTGACTCCTATCAATATCCCATCTACTGAGCTGAATTAATCTCAGGCCAAGGTATGAGAGATTCCATTCCTGACATACAGCCTTCATCTCCCCCAAACAAAGCACTGGTCAAGATCTGGCAATAAGGACTCACACTGCTTCAATGTTACAGTGGAATACAGGATGAATCTTTCCCATAATCTTTGGTAAAGCCAACCGATAAGAAGCCTCATTGCACTCATTCACCCAGAACGGCCCTATAAACTTTAAGGCCCTAACTTACGAGAGGTAACCCCAGCTTTAAATTTTGGGTGGACAGCCATGCTAAGATCGCCCACCTTCGCCTCCCCTTCCTGTCACCTATCTCAGAACATGTACTTTGAGCCTTCCGCAAAGATTCCGTCACTCTCCTCCTCCTCCCTGAGCTCTGTTCCTCCTCCCCTGAATCTTCCACTACACCCTGGTCACCCTGGCAGCGGGGACTATCTCCTGCCCATACACACCACGGAGACGAGTCTTCCCGTGGAGAATGCATAGAGCCATTATACGCCACTTCCGCGCCCATGGCAAAAGATCCGTCAGTCGCTCTTTGCTCATTCACAAAGATCCATAAGTAGCTAGCTATTGATTTTTCTCTCAACGCCTCCATTACAACATGGATGATAAGAGAAATAACTTCCGGTCTACCCCAAGTGCCTCTAAAACCTTCTCCTAAAACTGGCAAACTGTGCCCTCTTATCACTGAGCACCTGCTTGTATTATTCATGTAACTGAGATACATGTTGCACATATAGCCTGGCTAACTTTCCGCAGACGGTGCAACTCTAAGGAAGGAACAAAAACAGCCTGTCAAAACATGTCCAGATCGTTCAAATATAGAGCCTGTATCCCCTACTAGAGGGCAGCCCCCCACAAAATCAGTGTGCCGGTCCAATGCCCACAGAGCATTACTGAATTAACCCTGGAGGCTTAGCAGTAGACAACTTCCTCTCAGCACAAGCCTCACAGCGGCTAACAGGAATCTTTCACCAACAATCCCCATTCTCGGCTACCACATCTACTCCCAATCGCCAAGAAGGTCTAGACCCTCTGCAATGCCCTGCACTCTGATCGTAAAGAACTCATTATTCTATTCCCTGGGGTACTGTTTGGTATGATAGCACCTATCCAGACTAGTTTACAACCCCTTGGCTCTCTTTGCATCACCTTGTTGGACTTTAAATCACCATCTCTTCTAACATCGCTGGAACTCCTTCAGATCTAGCCTTTCCAATCTCTATTTCTGTTTACTCCAGCTTACATTGCCTGGCTCCGTACTTTCAAACCACATCCTAGTAGTAAAGATCTCTATAGAGGTTCCTCTGCCTTTTCCGCCGCCATCACTGGATAACGTACACGGCACGAAGCACCACATATTGTTTTCATTTCTAATATGCCTTCAGCACAAAATTAAATCAGGCTATACTGGCTTCATCTCACAACTTCTCGGGTGTGACAACTCTTTGGGGGCTCCTACAATTGCAAGTTCCGTGAGATCCAACACCAAAGGATGAACACCTCCAAAAACTGCTTAATGTCATAGAGCATATCTAATGGCAAACGTTCTTTCCTATATGGGCCAATTCACAAGCTGTTCATTAAACTTTTAGAAAAAATGCACAGGGCTTCAGTGACCTCACCTCATCTTTTCTGCAATAGAGCCTCCATACGCCTAAGTGGCAGGCGCTACTGTACCATGTGTTTAAGGGGTCCGATAACAATATAAGGCCCTCCAGTAAACGCCGCCAGCAACTTGTGCTTTTCAGCACCTGGTGTCCAACTCCACCCTAGCTCCAGTGCTTTCAATTTTCATTCCCTCCATACTCTTTGGCCTTAACAACTCGTATGTGCACACAGAATGCTATTTAACCCCCAAAATGAACGTATCTATAAAAATTGCTGACCCAAAACGCCTGTAATGTTTCCTGGTCTGAGGAGCTTCTCAAGCTAATACATCTGCCACCTTGGCCGCATCCAGTACTCACCTCTCTACAATCCTATATCCCAGGAAAGCCAAATCTCTATTTCTCACCGCATTTGCTCGAAGCCACATACAGCCTTGCCCCTTCAACTTTTCTCAACACTCCCTGACCAACCGCATATGCGCCTTTTGCTGCAGGCAATTCACAATTCATTGTTTTAATATACATATACCTCTACATGTGTGGCAGCAATTTACGACAAGGCTGGAAATGCCGGGGCGCCGGATAACTGAAGGTATGACTAACCATCAGACAATCCGGTAGTGTGGGGCACGCGTAGTAAAAGCTGCCTTCCACCATCTGGCGCTTTCTACCCGAACTATGGCAAGGTATTTATAATGTCCACTTAGTAAAGTGCATTTTCCATCGTCCCACAGATCTTAATCGGAGGTGCGGATAATACCGATCAAAGCTGATAGCACAACCCTCGGCATCAATATGCCTTACTGGCATCTTTTCCTTAAAAACAGGGACTGAGGCTGGTGAAAATTTTGTAATATTTGATAAATCCCTTCCTCAAATAGCGTCACTGACGGTTCTCTTACGCCAGCTTCTTCTCTGCCAGGGGTATATGGCCTCGTGGCAATACAGCTCTCTCCTTTAATTCCACCTTACACAAAATTCCTCCTGACTGGGGTGGAAG
Organism: Anolis apletophallus; assembly: GCA_030556195.1. Taxonomy (NCBI): domain Eukaryota; kingdom Metazoa; phylum Chordata; class Lepidosauria; order Squamata; family Anolidae; genus Anolis; species Anolis apletophallus. The sequence goes on from JARBWK010000815.1 coordinate 5,542, forward strand.
ACTATCTTGCCACAGACTGATTTTACAACATACATCCCGCTTAAATCAGCATACTCTTCCGGAATCAGCGGCTCTTCCTTTTCCCCTTTCCCCTCAGTCCTTCTCACATTCCTTAAATGGCCTGACACTTTGGGGTACATAACTAGTCAGTATATGTATCATGGCAATCCTAAAATTATATCATGTTCTAATTGGGGCCACTACAATCCAGTGTTCCCTCCCAATTTATCAACCCTTACTCCTTTAAACATTTGGTCCCTAGGGAAAAGGGGCCCTCCCACAAAAGTACCATCTAATTGAGCAAAATGCTTGGAATCGTAACTCCTGAGTTTCACATTCTAGATTCTTAACTAATGTGGGACATATAATATTATTTTCAGAACACCCACAGTCAATTAATGCTTGATGTAGGTGTATTGTCCCTTCTTCTCTAACCCAATATCACACATAACTTGGGGGCTTTCCCCTTCCTTCTCCTCGACCTTCCTCTCCTAAAGCCCCTCTAGCCACTGGCCACAGGTCTAATGTGGCCTCTTCTTTGTGGACACTGAATTGCGAAATGTCCAGACTGAGAACAAATGTCACTGACCTTTCCTTTTAACTTGCCACCAGTTCCGTTCCTCTCAGTTGGCTCTCACTCCCAGCCGGCCGCCTCTCAGCGTAGGCCTTGGTTTTCCATAAAGGTCCAGAAGTAGACTCCGTCGCTGGACCCTGAGCCAGGATTCCCTCGGACAGCACCAGCCAACTGAATCCATCCATCCACATTAACCGGGTCTCCACGAGCAAACACCATTCCAGTTCACACCGCAATCCCTCTTTGAACAGTTCCAAAAGAGTTGCCTGACTTTACTCCACCACCTTCCCCGCCAGGCTCATGAACTCTCGCATACTCCGTCACCGACTTGCTGGCCTGCTTCAAAGCACCTCAATGCTTCCTTCGCTTTACTCTTTCCAACGGATCACGGAAAACGGTTCTCACCGCTCAAAGGAATTCTCAGATCACCCAACACGGATTCCCGCCGGTCATGGCACTATCGCCGCTCTTCTTCCCTTTAACACCGCACCAACAGCACGCACCCTGCTGCCTTCACTGGGGTACAGGTGGCCGTAGTCCTCCATATGGTCCTCCCCACAGCCGCCACAAAGAAGGCCACTTTGCAAGCCTCGCCATCGAATCCCACCTCCGGTTCTTTCCGGGCCGCTCTCTCTCACCATACCAGGGTCTTTTTTTTTCCGCACCAGCTGAATGGACAGGAACATGACCGGGCCATGTCCCTCCTCAGCAACTGAATACCCGGCCTAGCCCTGCAGCTTTGGGTTGGACTGAATCCCCTCACTTTGGTCACTTTAGGCGGGTTCCTCCAACCGTTGAGCCTCAGTCCGGGCGTCCACCCCCACACTCCGCGGGAGAATCCCCATGGTTTCAACCTCCTCGGTCCATCCAAGAATAGCGGGTAAAATCACTCCGCCGACCGGGGCCCCACATGGAGTCTTAGCTGGGGGTTTCTCAACTTTGCTGTGACACCCTCTGGAGCGTCTTCTCCATAGCCTCCATTCGGGCCTTCAACACCTCCACTTAGTGGGGAGGCGTGGCTCAATGGTCTCTCTCACCCCATACGCCATTCTCTTCTTCGCGCACCGCCGCTGCAAGCCGTGAGCCCCGCTCCACCCGATGCTGGGATGGGGAACATCCAACTTCCATCTCCAGCACCAAAACGGAGAGTATTTCTTTCGAACGGAGCCGCCCCATGCCATCGCTGGGTCTCCGTAGAAATCACACTTCTGAAAGGAGCCCCATGCCCCTGTTGGGTCTCCAATCCGATCAGGGGGCCAACCTCATCCATGGTATTCCACTCCCATCCTGCTCTGCTGGGCTGCATCCGTAGTGAAATCCCAGCTCCAGGTATTCTTCCGCTTCATGCAAAAACCTCTCCATCGCCTGGGAAAGTTTCAGGGTCTTAGCTTCTGTCAGAACTCAATTGACCAGAAAAGACACGTAAAAGTTCCGTCTTCCAATGGTGATTTATTGTAGTACAGCAAACTTGTAAAGCTAAGACACCCGAGCCCCTCCACCACAATCCTTAAATACCAACCCTCCCTATGCAACATCCTGTAAAGATTACATCAGCCACCCTGACTCAGCATAACCAGTAGTCCTTTTCCACCCAGAGTCCTCTTGGATATTACTACATATCCTCCTGGTAACTGGAGCAAAGTTCACAATCCCATTGTGTTCCTTAGCAGAGAAGTAGAGCAAAGTTCATGGCTGCAGTCCTATCCTTCTGACTCAGCTGAACATCATCCCACTCATGGCAGAGTGGAATCTACTCTGGCCCAAGGCATAGAGATTCCATTCCTGACAGTCAACTTTCTAGATGTCTTACATTGATATTCATAGAATATGTCTTGCTATCCTTTCTGCTTCTAATGTGGAGACCTGGGAGTTACATTTCTGTGCTATACATTCTATGCCTCCATGTTGCATGATACATAGCAAAATGAATCATGTAGAGTATTTGCTAGTCTATGTACCCAGATGACTAATTTTGCAGAGAAAGATCCTGAAGTGAATAAAGCACTCAAGAACAAATGCTTTTCTGTTCAGATCTCTAGTACATTCATTCAATACTCATTGTCAAAACCACAGAAGTAATGATGTTTAAGGATACACAGACACCTGTTGGAGTGTAATTCAAGACTATAAGTGGATTGTAGCCATACTGATGGAGTTTGAAAATGTCAAGTGTGTATAAGGATAGGTAAGCTAAATTGGCAGATGTCCATGACTACTGAAAATTCAGTTCCAATACCCCTGATTATCTTTACTGTTGGTGAGTGGAGGGTACTCTAACTTCCACTGTCAATAGTTGGAAGGTAATTGACCCATCAAGAAATTTTGCAACCCTGTCACACTGCACAGGCTGAAAACATTAAGCACCGTGTGCACCAAAGTAAAAAGAAAAAAGAAAAAAGCAGTATCTGAAGGGAGAGAATGTGTTTTAAAAGCTAATGTATTTGAGTATCTTGCTGTGATGGCACAAGCTCGCCCCCCTTCCGCAGGGCCTGTAAGACCTTCCTCTTCAAGCAGGCCTTTGGTTAACATATAACGCCTCTTGCTTTCAATCGACTTATGACTCTGTGTTACCGTTTTTTGTCACTTGGTGTAATTTTAACAATGTTTTAATGATGTTTTTAGTATCATTTTTGTTATTTTTATGGTTATAGCATTGCTTTATTTTGTTCGTGAATCGGCATGAGTGTTGCCTGCCGATCACTATGTATGTCTTGTAACCCGCCACGAGCCCTCGGGAAGAGGCGGAATACAAATGCAAATAATAAAATAAATAAATAATAAAGCATATAATCCTCTTATGGCAGGTATTTTATGTCATTTTAGGTGCTGTTGTCATTCATGTAAATATGAGAATGAACTCCAGGAAAGATGAACAAAGCTAATTTAGCCAACTCATACAAGATGAATGCCATAGTTCAGCATAGTCCAGCAACTATAGTAAAGCGTGTAACTATCATGTACAAAGAATGCACTTTCAGAGAAGCTGCAAATAATTTTTTCCAGCCATATCCCAGTCTCTGTGTGATAGGTGATTTTACTTTATGTGACTTGTTTAATAATGTTTAATGTTTTATTAGGGAAGGGTCAATTTTAATGTTTTATACTGTTTTTATCGATTGCATCGAATTGTTGCCAACTGTAGCAACCCAGTTCTCATTCGTGCCGGGGGGCAGGGGCTGCCCAGGGTCCCACTTGCTTTAGAATCAATGGAGATAGATTCTGATGATGGGGCCGATGAGGCAGCTGGGCCTTCATCTCCTACAGACAGTTTGGAATGGGATGATGGCTGGCCGGATGGATATGAGGGGCTGGGAAGGTCAAGCTGACGCTGATTCTCCTGGTTCAGATAATCAGTATGAGAAACCAGGTGGTTTTGGATCACAGGAGCGCATATGGGAAGCAGCGGGGGATGAGCTCATGGAAGCCGAAGGGGAGTTAGGCTCTCATGAAGTTAGTGAGCCAGGTGCTGGGAGGCAGGGACGGTCTTTTGATAGGAGATGGAGCATTGAGTCAGATAGAAGGGAATGGCGCAGAAGCCTAGAGCGACAGAGGAGTGAGCCTCGAGATTGGCGCAGGAGCCTATCTCCTATCGCCGGTCTCACCAAAGGAATTAAGTATAGGATCCGTGGGAACGGATCCTCAGTTGCTCAGCCACTCCTGATCTGAAGGGAGTGAAGCGAGTGAAGATCCACGGAGCCAGGACTGGGGCTCGCGTTTGCCAAGAAGGTTTCTTGGGCCTTTGATTCCTTGAACTTTGCCTTGTTTGAATTGCCACGGACCAAGTCTGTTTTGATCCGCATTGCTTTTGCGGAAACTTTTGCCAAGCTCTTTGTCTTTGGATTGACTTCAGAACTCTTAACCGTTTGATTGAACTTTTGATACTTTTATGGACAATTTACCTTTTCACCTGTTTTTTATTATTCAATAAATAGTTAGCTGATTAACGTCTCTGTGTGTGTGATTAAGGGGCTGGGCCGAGACCCTGCATTGTGACAGTTGGCCGAGCAACTCCACGAACCCCTTTTCACACCACGGGACGCGGAAGGCGCCAGAGGAGGCGAGTCGGCGAAATGGCCCAGTTAACCGCCACCCAGATTATGGAATTACAGCAGGAGGTGGTGGATCTCCGGGCCAGGGCTGGCAGACATCCCTCCCTGACTGTCCCGGCCCGGTTTAGCGGAAACCCGGCCCAGGTCAATGTGTTTATTGGACAATGTGAGATGTACCTGGAACTTCGGGCCACAGAATTCCTCAGTGAGAGAGCCAAGGTGGGCTTTGTATACACTAATAACTCAAGAATCAGGAAAGGATAAATTTCATATATGTATATTGTAACTTTCAGATAAGTATATCATTCAACAATGTAAAAATCATATGGTTCGTCTAAAGGCGCATGGAAACAGAGTATCAGTACAATAAACAATCAAATCCGCATTACTCACAGTACCCGTAGGCTGGATAATATAACACAAAGTCAAATATATATCACAATGATATTTGTGTCCCGGTAGTGAAGTCAATCATCAAAGAAAATTATAATCCTGGGCCCGATGGCCAAACGTAGAGTTGAAAATCTAGTAAAGGGTAAATCCAGGGGTATGCAGTGTCGCGGTTCCAATAATCAATGTAGAGTAACTCTGTAGTATAAAGATCAATGGGATGTCCACCTACGGGTATATCCGTGTCCGGTAACCGACCCGTTTCGAATTTATCTTCGTCAGGGTGGCCCCATATGGGTTGACATGCAAATGATAATATTTCTGTAATATAAGCATACTTAATAGTATCCTGAAAAAATAGCAGGCAAGTAACATAGGGTAGGAGATTAAACATACACTTACCAATTGTAATAAATGAAAATGCTTAATAGCAATGCTGATATCACAGCATGCAATAATCCACCTCAATGGTGTAGGACCGCACATTCGGTAAAAGCTCACACTGGGAAGCTGCTTAAGTACTTAATTCAGCACAAGTTAATTAGAATGCATATCAGGGAGAGACTTACAGGTTACCTTAAAGCAAAATATCCATCAAACTTAGAGTCTCATTCAAACCTATTGGCTGTTCACATTTGGTCCGGATTATCCAGGACCTTTCGCATTTTAACAACGCAGTATGGATGTCTGCGTGTGGTGGTATGGAAACATGCTGTAAACCTACAAACTTAAATTCTGGGCCTTGAATTGTGGACAGTTTTAAAATGCCTGTATAGAAAAGTATCCTCACTGCTAGCTAAAATCCGACTTTTATGTTCACCCATTCGTTACCGTGTTTCCCCGAAAGTAAGACAGCGTCTTACTTTCTTTTGACCCCCAAAATCCCCACTATGTCTTACTTTTGGGGTATGTCTTATATTGGGAAAAAAATTTTGGTTTTTTTTTTTAACCATAAAATTAACATTTATTAACAACCTGAACAGTATTGTATTTGAGGGCTCTGTGAATGCACACTTATGAAGACTTACCGAGCTAAGGTAAAGGAGGTGGGAACAAACCAGCCAACCTTGAAAACCAAAACAGGTTTATTGCAACCAGCAATATTCATAAATAACATTATCAACAATGTAATAAAATAGAGTGGAAGACATGCTCCCAACTTGTAAACATAGTGCAACAAGCACCATTCATGTCAGGCACGCAGGCCTCACAGTAGTAAGTGCACGAGAAAAGTGCAAACATATAAACACAATAACCATTAGGTAAAGCGCACTTAAACAGGTAGACTGTGACCCCGGGGGCCAGGGCACAATAAACACTTAACTTCTATAACGAGCAGAGAAATCTGATCGACACAGAATGTCTTGTTGCAACATTGCATAACATTTAAAACAATGTTAAATGGTAAAAACAAATTTATTCCATGACAACCATGTCATCATCCTCAGGAATATCATCATAAACATCCTGTGGATTTTCTTGGGACTCTCGTGATGAAAGTTCTTGCTGAATCATTGGCCCATATTTCTCATGGGTAGCAACGGCACTGTCCTGAAATGAGCAGGCTTTGTCCAGGTAGCCAGCTCGCAGTGCATTTGTAACGCAGGTGTTGGTGATCTTATTCCAAGCATTCTTCACCCAGTTAACAATCTCTGGCAACCTGGGCTTCACAAAGTTCCCACGTACATTTCTCTCCATTCGGTTTTCAATGTAGTCATTGATTTCCACACACAGATAGTCCTTGAACGGCTTGTTAATGGCGATATCGAGAGTCTGAAGATAAGCCGTCATCCCTGCAGGAATCATGATTTGGTCGATTCTCCGCTCATGAAGGAAGTTTTTCATGGTTTTGGCGCGGTGTGTGCTGGCTGCATCCCATATCAGCATCCTCTTTTGTTCCCGCGCATTACAAGCGGCAGCATTAAATCAAGCCACTTTCTAATAACATCTTGTGTGGCCCAGGCTTTTTCAGTTTCCAGCACATAAATGCCAGAAACCCGCTCAATCTTATCCTTCTTGCCTTTTGCAATGAGTAGCGGTGTTGCTTTAGTGCCATCCAGACGAATCGCCAAAATGCAGGTGACGCGTGCACTTTCATAAGCGGTGGAGGGAACGTACACTGAGGAGGCACCTCGTTGATCAATGGTGGTTTGAGCTCCTTGGCCCATGAACACGGCAGTTTCATCCATGGCGATCATGTTGCAAAGACTGTATTTAGAGAAGTCAATGTCATCCACAAACTTCTTGTAGGCTAATGCACGTTTAACAATCTCAGCATCTTCCAACCTAAAGAGGGTTGTGGATCTTCTCAAAGACAGGTCATTGCGTTCAAGAAAGTTATCCACCCAGTGCTGTGATGCCTTGAATTGTTCAGGGAATGTCAAACTGTGGCGACACTGCAAGGGCATATTCCTGAATCTGAGCCCTGGTCACCACCAATGTCTTCGCTCTCCTGTCTGCAACCCACTCAGAGACCAGGCTTTCCAGCTCTGTATACATTGGTTGCCGACCACATCCAATCTTGCGCTTTTTAGCCATTCCGCTCTCCACTTTTTCACTCAGGCTAGTGTATTCTGCACGCCATTTCTGTACCAGTCGGTGATCCAACATTTTCTCCTTGCAGAACTGCACTAGATTTTTGCCCCTAGATTCTTCTACAATGGCTTTTTATACTCCACGGAGTAACTCTTCCTTTTACCACTGGAACCGGAAGCGCTCATGTCTAGGGTCTGAAATATACGGTAGCATACGGTATAAGCTGTTTTACGGTAGATCAGAGATAACGGGTTATTCAATCTAACAACTGAAACAATTGCCTTGCATAATTATTTCTGGTTGTATACCACAAGAGAAGATTTTACTCTAAAGGGTTTTCGGCTCTTCTCTAAAATATATTTTCCAAAAGGTTATGAATGCCATTTCTTGAGCTCCGTAGATACAGACTTTCTTGCGCATGCCCAGTGCCTACGGAGCTCACTTGATCCCCCTTTCCCCTTTAATCTCCCTTTCCCCAGAACACCAGAGTAGCATGTTTCTCTGAAGGATCTCTATGCAACGTTAAAGCCTCTGAGGGCCCTTCCAAACAGAACCAACTCCTGGGAGAAACTGGGATATTTTATCTTACTGGTAGGCCACATACCCCCAAACTCTATACTTTCCCTTTGGGGGGTTGGGGGTGGGGGCTGGCTACATACCCTCCTGGATCAACCAGAGGATGACTTGAAAGGGCAGCCAGTACCCCATTAGATATGTTTTGGGAGTAAATGGCGGGCTAGGATGGGATGGTGGGGTGCCATTCCACTCTCTTGGGCTCTTGGAGACCAAAGAACTGGGACTACAGTGCTCCTGGGAGTCAATCCCCACAGGGTCTACATAAAGGTCCCTATCTTTCTACTGCAGCAGTTTAAGCAATTCAAGTTTTTCTGAGGCATCATTTGACAAGGGCCCTGAGAGCTGCTTTCATCCTGTTTGTGCTGTAAATATGCTCTAAGAGATATACTGTAGATGAACTACAACTCCCAAACTCAAGGTCAATGCCCACCAAAGCCTTCCAGTATTTGCTGTTTGTCAGGGAAATTTGAGTGCCAAGTTTGTTTCAATTCCATAGTTGGTGAGTTCAGAATGCTCTTTGATTGTAGGTGAACTATAAATCCCAGCAACTTCAACTTCCAAATGACAAAATCAACCCCCCCCCCCCCCCCACACACACAGTTATGAATTAGAAATGAAAATAATGTTATGCTTAGGGGTCACCACAACATAAGGAACTGTATTAAGGGGTCGCAGCATTAGGAAGGTTGAAAAACACTGCTCTAAGATAAAAGAAAACATCTCAAGGTGTCTACCTTCTGTTAAATTCAGTAGGCCGTAAGCTGCACTCCTTGCATGCGCTCGGAGACTTTCGCGCCGTAAGCACTGGGCATGCGCACGAAAACCTCCGTGCGCAGGCGCAGTGCCTACGGAGCTCACGAGGGAGGGGAAAGAAGGAGTGGGAGGAGGGACAAGCGGCGTCACGTCAGAGGCTTTGCCCAGCCTCCTGCTCCTTCTCCCCCTCCCTTCGCCCCAATCGAGCTCACGAAGGGAGGGGAAAGAAGGAGTGGGAGGAGGGACAAAGCGCGTCAACGTCAGAGGCTTTGCCCTCCTCCTGCTCCTTCTCCCCCCTCCCTTCGCCCACTCGCGCTCACGTTGGGGGGGGAAAGAAGGAGGGGGAGGCTGTGCAAAGCCTCTGACGTGTCGCCGCTTTGTCCCTCCTCCTCCTCCTTCTTCCCCTCCCTTCCCCCAATCGAGCACACGAAGGGGGGGGAAAGAAGGAGTGGGAGGCGGGGCAAAGCCTCTGACGTGTCGCCGCTTTGTCCCTCCTCCTCCTCCTTCTCTCCCCTCCCTTCGCCCAATCGAGCTCACGAGGGGGGAGGGGGAAAGGAGTGGGAGGAGGGACAAAGCGGCTGAAACGTCAGAGGCTTTGTCCAGCCTCCTGCTCCTTCTCCCCCCCCTCCCTTCGCCCAGCTCGAGCTCACGAAGGGGGGAAAGAAGGAGTGGGAGGCGGGGCAAAGCCTCTGACGTCAGCCGCTTTGTCCCTCCTCCTCCTCCTTTTCCTCCCCTCCCGCCCAATCGAGCTCACGAAGGGAGGGGGAAAGAAGGAGTGGGAGGAGGGACAAGCGGCGAAACGTCAGAGGCTTTGCACAGCCTCCTGCTCCTTCCCCTCCCTTCTCCCCAATCGAGCTCACGAAGGGGAAAGAAGGAGCGGGAGGCGGGGCAAAGCCTCTGACGTGTCGCCGCTTTGTCCCTCCTCCTCCTCCTTTCCCCCCTCCCTTCGCCCAATCGAGCTCACGAAGGGGGGGGAAAGAAGGAGTGGGAGGCGGGGCAAAGCCTCTGACGTGTCGCCGCTTTGTCCCTCCTCCTCCTCCTTCTTTCCCCCCTCCCTTCGCCCAATCGAGCTCACGAGGGAGGGGGAGAAGGAGTGGGAGGAGGGACAAGCGGCGAGCTGACGTCAGAGGCTTTGCACAGCCTCCTGCTCCTTCTCCCCCCTCCCTTCGCCCAATCGAGCTCACGAGGGGGGGGGAAAGAAGGAGCAGTGGGAGGCTGTGCAAAGCCTCCTGTCAGAGGCTTTGTCCCTCCTCCTCCTCCTTCTCCCCCTCCTCCCGCCCAATCGAGCTCACGAAGGGGGGGGAAAGAAGGAGTGGGAGGCGGGGCAAAGCCTCTGACGTGTCGCCGCTTTGTCCCTCCTCCTCCTCCTTCTTTCCCCCCTCCCTTCGCCCAATCGAGCTCACGAAGGGAGGGGGGAAAGAAGGAGTGGGAGGAGGGACAAAGCGGCGAAACGTCAGAGGCTTGCACAGCCTCCTGCTCCTTCTCCCCCTCCCTTCGCCCAATCGAGCTCACGAAGGGGGAAAGAAGGAGGGAGGAGGTGGCAAGCCTCTGACGTGTCGCCGCTTTGGCCCAATCGGGCTCACGAAGGGGGAAAGAAGGAGTGGGAGGCGGGGCAAAGCCTCTGACGTGTCGCCGCTTTGTCCCTCCTCCTCCTCCTTCTTTCCCCCCTCCCTTCGCCCAATCGAGCTCTCGAAGGGTGGGGGGAAAGAAGGAGTGGGAGGAGGGACAAAGCGGCGAACGTCAGAGGCTTTGCACAGCCTCCTGCTCCTTCTCCCCCTCGCCCATTCGAGCTCACGAAGGGGAAAGAAGGAGTAGGAGGCGGGGCAAAGCCTCTGACGTGACGCCGCTTCGCCCGCCTCCTGCTCCTTCTCCCCCTTCGTGAGCTCGAATGGAGTACGGCTTACATACGGGGTATGGCTTACATTAGCCAACCCTGCTGACACCCCGATACGTCTTACAATCGGGGGTGTCTTACTTTCGGGGAAACACGGTACTAGTGGCTATCTGTTTGGTATGATCCGTTTTAATAAGCCAATCTTTAATATTGTCTGTGCGTTTGAACGCAGGCATGGGGAACTTCTCAAGTCCATTGATATCTGATATCAGCGGCCAGTGTCGCTTCACAATACGTATAATTTCTTGGCTTTTAGGGGTGTATTGCATGGGCCATATAAGTCTGTCAATGGGTTTCTTTTGTTTTGTGGTTAGTAATTCACTTCTGTCAGTAGCATCCGCTTTAATTTTAGCTTTCTGCAATATATCAATTGGGTAGCACTTTTTCTGAAATTCTCTAGCACTCGAGTTGCTTCTTGTTGATAATGTTCATCTTGGGTAGAATTTCTTTTAGCTCTGATAAGCATAGAGTATGGCAAATTATTTCTGAGTGCTGGAGGATGAAAACTTTTGTAATGCAACATAGCATTTTTCGATGTTGGTTTTGTGTAGGGTTTCACCGCCAATTGGTTTTCTGTTTTGTATATCGTTACAGCTAAGAAATTAACTTAGCAGACATCCATACTGCGTTGTTAAAATGCGAAAGGTCCTGGATAATCCGGACCAAATGTGAACAGCCAATAGGTTTGAATGAGACTCTAAGTTTGATGGATATTTTGCTTTAAGGTAACCTGGTGGACATCCCATTGATCTTTATACTACAGAGTTACTCTACATTGATTATTGGAACCGTGACACTGCATACCCCTGGATTTACCCTTTACTAGATTTTCAACTCTACGTTTGGCCATCGGGCCCAGGATTATAATTTTCTTTGATGATTGACTTCACTACCGGGACACAAATATCATTGTGATATATATTTGACTTTGTGTTATATTATCCAGCCTACGGGTACTGTGAGTAATGCGGATTTGATTGTTTATTGTACTGACACTCTGTTTCCATGCGCCTTTAGATGAACCATATGATTTTTACATTGTTGAATGATATACTTATCTGAAAGTTACAATATACATATATGAAATTTATCCTTTCCTGATTCTTGAGTTATTAGTGTGTAAGTAGGCAGGAACTGTATTTTTGCTGGGGCTTTGTATACAACCTGCTGGAAGGAACAGCAGCGGCCTGGGCTACGATGCAGCTGAAAGCGGCCTCACCCCAAGTGGTGACCGTGGCAGCTGTAGCACACCAGTTCTCGTTTGTGCCTGGTGGGCAGGGGGCAGCACCGGGGGTCCCACTAGCATTGGAGCCAGTTGATTCGGAAGAGGATTTGGAGGGGCTAGAAGAAGGGGAGTTTGAGACAGCTGGGCATTCTTCTCCCACAGAAAGCCTAGCCTGGGATGACGGCTGGCCTGACCCTACGAACAGCAGGAAGGCCAGTTGGAATTCGAAAGCACTGATAGTGAAGATTACGAGCGGCCGGGGGAGGCTCGCAAGAGAGGATGTGGAAACAACCGAAGGAGAGGCCCGGGAAGCAGATGGGGAGTTTGACTCTCACGAAGATAGGGAAGCAGGTGCTGGGAGGCAAGGTCGAACCTTTGATAGGAGACGGAGCATTGAGGCTAGCAGGAGGGGTTGGTTCCACAGCCTAGACCGACCGAGGGCTCGCAGCACAGATTGGAGGAGGAGAAGCCTAGAGCGTCGGGGGCCTCGTCAAGGGGATTAAGTATAGGATCCGTGGGAACGAATCCTCAGTACTTTGGCCACGTCTCACCTATGCAGATGTGTAGCGAAGCCAAGTACCACGTAGCTAAAGTTTGGGGCTAGTGGCCTGCCAAGTAGAGTTTTACCTTGTAACCTTGCTTTGTTCCTGATCCGCTAGTTAAGCGGAGCTTTGCCAAGTTTTTGGATATACTGCCAAGTTTGCCTTTTGGACTATACCTTTACTTTTGGATTATTTGATATTTTTATGGACAATTACCTTTTCAACTGTTTTTATACTTCAATAAAGTAGTTAGCTGATTATCGTCTCTGTGTGTGTGATTACGGGGCCGGCCTAGGTCTTGCATCGTGACAGTTGGCCGAAGTACTCCAAGAACCCCTTTTCACACCACGGGACGCCCCAAGAAACGGAGTCGGCGAACCGGCGCCATGGCGAATCTCTCCCAGGCTCAGATCCAGGAGATGCAGCAGGAACTGGGAGAACTACGAGCCAGAGCGGGCCGACACCCGACCGTGCCTACTCCGGCACGTTTCGGGGGAAACCCAGCCCAAGTTGATGTGTTCATTGGACAAGTGGAGATGTACCTGGAGCTGCGGCCCACGGAGTTCGCTTCTGAGCGCGCCAAGGTGGGCTTTATTTACACGCTGCTGGAAGGGACGGCTGCAGCGTGGGCGACCACGTTGATCAAGGCAGTATCCCCCCAAGTGAACACGTCAACCTTGTTCCTGGAGGCCATCAAGAGGACTTGGGGGGCTCCTGTAAATGCAGAGCTGGCAGAGCGAGAGCTGGACCGGTTGTCGATGAGGGACATGTCGTTGTCCCAGTACATTTCTCGTTTTCGGGTGCTGGCAGCTCAAGTGGAATGGAACCCCGCTGCTCTACGCTACCAGTACATGAAAGGGTTGTCGCCGGAGATGCAGCAAGAGATCCTGAGAGGGGCTGCCCGGACCGCGGATCTGGAGGAGGCAATCACCGTGAGCCTACGGGTGGAGGCGGGATTGCAGACCCGGAGGCGATGGGACAAGGGCCCCGGGGAGAAGCCGGCGGTCCGGAAGGAGACGGGGGCTAGTCAGTTCTCGTTCCGGCAGTTTGCCCCAGCCCCCCAGCCCATGGATGAGCCGGAGCCGATGCAGCTAGGCACCGTGAGACCCAAGGTGGACGCCGCAGAGAAAGCACGCCGCCAACGTCTGAATTTGTGTTGGTATTGTGTGTGGGGGCTGGACATTTCTCTAGAGAATGCCCCAGAAACCGTGTGGAAAGACACCCCGGGCCTCTGCCGCGGTCGGAGGGCCCCCAGAAGCCGAAGAAGCCATCCAGGTGGCGGGGGAAGGAGCCGGCCGAGTTTAAGTGGGTTCGCCAACTCGGCCGCCGTCGCTAACCTCCCTCCAGAACCCAAGACTGGACAATTGTTCCTGGTAATGGTCGCCCTCTGGTCGTCTGGAAAGGGGCCGATGATGGTTCATGCCATGGTCGACTCGGGGGCCACCAACAACTTCATTGATGCCGACTACGCCAAGTCGGCTGGATTACAGTTCCATGATCTCCAAGAGCCTAAGGGCGTACAGACTATTGATGGAAGGACTTTGAAAGCCGGGGCCGTGACTCAATACACTGCTCCTACCAAGATGTGGACAAGCTCCCACAAAGAAGAGATCTCTTTCCTCGTGACCAAGTTGCCCGACTTTCCGGTTGTCCTGGGTATTGTGTGGCTCACGCTCCACGATCCCCAGATCTCCTGGGCCAAGAGACAGTTACAATTTTCCTCAGATCATTGCCAGGGACACTGCATGGCAGCCCGGGCCTGCCAGGCTCAAGAAATAGAGCAAGTTGCCACGTTGCCCAGGAAATACGCCGGTTTTTGGGATGTTTTCAGCGAGAAGGAGGCAGAGCGTTTGCCTCCCCACCGGCCCTACGATTGTGCCATTGAACTCGAACCCGGAGCCCCTATCCCGCGGGGAAGACTCTACCCTCTCTCGGAACCAGAGCAGCAGGCTCTCCGAGAGTTTCTGGATGAAAACCTGCGGAAGGGGTTCATCCGGCCTTCTCAGTCCCCGGCCGGGGCGCCAATTTTGTTTGTCAAGAAGAAGTCGGGGGAGCTGCGGCTCTGCAATGACTATCGAGAGCTCAACAAGATCACGATTCGGAACCGCTACCCCCTACCCCTGATCCCCGAGTTGTTGGAGCGGATGCGGGGGGCCAAGGTGTTCACTAAACTGGACCTGAGGGGTGCTTATAATCTGGTGCGGATCCGCCAGGGAGACGAATGGAAGACGGCTTTCCAGACCAAGTGGGGGAGCTTCGAATACCTGGTAATGGGATTCGGATTGTGCAACGCTCCCGCCTGCTTTCAACATTTCATGAATGACATTTTCCGAGACCTGCTAGATCGTTATCTGGCAGTTTACCTAGACGACCTGCTGATTTTTTCTCCGGATCAGGCGACCCATGATCGCCATGTCAAGGAAGTGCTCCAGAGACTGAGAGCCCACGGCCTCTATGCCAAGCTGGAGAAATGCGCTTTTGACCTACGCGAGGTGGATTTCCTGGGCTACCGCATCTCTCCTACGGGCATTGCCATGGATGACACCAAGGTCCAAGCTGTGGCGGATTGGACGGCTCCTGCCAGCAAAAAAGACATTCAAAGATTCCTGGGCTTTGCCAACTACTACAGAAAGTTCATTCCTGATTTTGCCAAGTGGGCTGATCCCATCACCCAGTGCTTGCGGGGAAAGGTGCCGTTCCGGTGGACATCGGAGGCGGACGTGGGGTTCCGGAAGTTGAAGCAGCTGTTCACCACCCAGCCGCTTCTGCAGCATCCCAACCCCCGCACCCCTTTCATTGTGCAAGCTGATGCTTCGGATGTAGCAGTGGGAGCGATCCTGCTACAGCCGCAGGGGACGGACTTATTGCCCTGTGCCTACTACTCCCGGCAGCTGACGGCGCCGGAAAAGAACTATACCATTTGGGAGAAGGAGCTCCTGGCCATTAAGGTGGCTTTTGAAGTCTGGAGACACCTGCTTGAAGGGGCCAAATTCCCGGTGGAAGTTCACACCGACCACCGGAATTTGGAGCACTTGAAGACCCAGCGCAAATTGAACCAGAGGCAACAGAGATGGTCCCTGTTCTTTGAGAGATTCAATTTCCGCATTCACTATGTGACCCCCAAGCAGACCAAGCAAGCCGACGCTTTGTCCCGGAAGCCGGAGTATGTCAGAGGTGGAGAAGGGCTTTCCGAGACACGGCTGCTCAAAGCGGAGAACTTTGCTGCCGCTAGAACGGCTCCTGTGAAACCCCCGGTGGCCCCGTCGGCCTCCGGGGACAAGAGAACCCTGAGTGACCGGATTCAGGCCCGCCAACGGAGCGACCCGTGGGTACAAGAGCAGCTGACCAAGGGGGTGCAATCCCCTTTCCAGGTAAAGAACGGGGTGCTTTACCACCGTGACTCTGTCTATGTTTCCCCTGGGCCCGAGAGGGAGGACATTCTCAAACTTTGCCATGATAGTCGGGCCGCAGGACACTTTGGGCTCTTCAAGACCCTACAGTTGGTGCTACGGGATTTCTGGTGGCTTAAAGTGCGGAGGGATGTGGAGGACTATGTGGGCTCTTGCCCTGTGTGCCAGCGGGCTAAGAACCAGGGGGGCAAGCCGGCCGGTTTGCTCCAGCCGCTCCCGACTCCTACCGCCCCTTGGAAGATGATTTCGGCTGATTTCATTACTGACCTGCCCAAGTCCAAGGGCTTCACCACGATCTTGGTCGTGGTGGACTGTTTCACCAAGATGGGACACTTCATTCCCTGTGTGGGGGTGCCTACTGCTAAAGAGACTGCTGATATGTTTGTGCAACATGTGTTTCGGTTGCATGGACTTCCACAGAGTTTGGTGACGGACCGGGGCACTCAATTCACTTCCCAGTTCTGGCGGGCTGTCCAGAAGTTGCTGGGGATTGATGTCCGGATGTCGACGGCCCATCACCCCCAGACCGACGGGCAAACCGAGAGGGTTAACGCCACGTTGGAACAGTATCTACGGTGCTATGTCAACTATCAGCAAAACAACTGGGCGTCCTTGTTGTCTTTGGCAGAGTTTGCTTACAACAATGCGACGCAGGAATCCATCAAAGAGACTCCTTTCTTTGCTAACTATGGACACCATCCTCGGTTCTACCCTCCGGTGGCCCCTTCGGGGGAAGTACCGGCGGCGGAGGATTGGCTTCAGGAGCTCACTGCGCTTCAAGACTTGCTACGTACTCAATTGGACCAGGCGAAGGCGGATTACAAGCGGGTGGCTGATCGGCGGCGCCAGGAGGGTCCTGAGATTCTAGTGGGAGACAAAGTTTGGCTGTCTACCAAGAACTTGCCTACGCAGCGCCCTAGCCGCAAACTGGATGCGAGATTTCTGGGTCCCTACAAGGTGTTGGAGAAGGTGGGCCCTGTGGCTTTCAAACTACAACTCCCAGCGGACATGAAGATCCACCCTGTGTTTCATCGTTCCTTGCTCCGCCCGGCAAAGGGGGTGTGGCCAGATGTGACGCAGCCGCCCCCTCCCCCTGTGATGCGCGACGGCGAGGAGGAGTTCGAGGTGCAGGACATCCTGGATGCACGTATCAGATACCGGAAGCTGGAGTACTTGATTGACTGGAAAGGTTTCGGACCGGAAGAGCGTTCCTGGACGCCGGCCCGAGATGTTCACGCCCCGGACATTGTTGCTCGTTTTCACCGCAAGTACCCTGACAAGCCCAAGCCTCGAGGGCGGCCTCGGAGGGGCCCTGAGGGGGGGGATAGTGTAGCACACCAGTTCTCGTTTGTGCCTGGTGGGCAGGGGGCAGCACCGGGGGTCCCACTAGCATTGGAGCCAGTTGATTCGGAAGAGGATTTGGAGGGGCTAGAAGAAGGGGATTTTGAGACAGCTGGGCATTCTTCTCCCACAGAAAGCCTAGCCTGGGATGACGGCTGGCCTGACCCTTACGAACAGCAGGAAGGCCAGTTGGAATTCGAAAGCACTGATAGTGAAGATTACGAGCGGCCGGGGGGGGGGGGGCGAGGCTCGCAAGAGAGGATGTGGGAAACAACCGAAGGAGAGGCCCGGGAAGCAGATGGGGAGTTTGACTCTCACGAAGATAGGGAAGCAGGTGCTGGGAGGCAAGGTCGAACCTTTGATAGGAGACGGAGCATTGAGGCTAGCAGGAGGGGTTGGTTCCACAGCCTAGACCGACCGAGGGCTCGCAGCACAGATTGGAGGAGGAGAAGCCTAGAGCGTCGGGGGCCTCGTCAAGGGGATTAAGTATAGGATCCGTGGGAACGAATCCTCAGTACTTCGGCCACGTCTCACCTATGCAGATGTGTAGCGAAGCCAAGTCCACGTAGCTAAGTTTGGGGCTAGTGGCCTGCCAAGTAGAGTTTTACCTTGTAACCTTGCTTTGTTCCTGATCCGCTAGTTAAGCGGAGCTTTGCCAAGTTTTTGGATATACTGCCAAGTTTGCCTTTTGGACTATACCTTTACTTTTGGATTATTTGATATTTTTATGGACAATTACCTTTTCAACTGTTTTTATACTTCAATAAAGTAGTTAGCTGATGATCGTCTCTGTGTGTGTGATTACGGGCCGGCCTAGGTCTTGCATCGTGACAGACACTATACTGCTCCCACCAAGATATGGACGAGTTCACATAAAGAGGACATTCCTTTCTAGTGACTAAATTGTCAGACTTTCCGGTAATCCTGGGAATCGTGTGGTTGACTCTACACGACCCGCAGATTTCCTGGGCTCGGAGACAGTTACAGTTCACTTCCGAACATTGCCAGGGACATTGCATGACGGCCAGGGCGTGCCAAGCCCAAGAGGTGGAACAGGCGGCTACCTTGCCCAAAAAGTATGCCGCTTTTTGGGACGTTTTCAGCGAGAAGGAGGCGGAACGCTTGCCTCCCCATCGGCCCTACGATTGCGCCATTGAACTGGAGCCTGGGGCACCTATTCCACGCGGGAGACTCTACCCTTTCTCGGAGCCCGAGCAGAAGGCCCTCCGGGAGTTTTTGGACGAGAATCTGAGGAAGGGATTCATTCGGCCTTCCCAGTCCACGGCCGGCGCGCCGATCCTGTTCGTCAAGAAGAAGTCGGGAGAGCTGCGACTGTGTAATGACTATCGGGAGCTCACTAAGATCACGATCCGGAACCGTTACCCCCTGCCATTGATCCCTAAGTTGTTGGAACGGATGCGGAGAGCCAAAGTCTTCACCAAGTTGGACTTGAGAGGTGCTTACAATCTGGTGCGTATACGCCAGGGAGACGAATGGAAGACAGCTTTCCAGACCAAATGGGGGAGCTTCGAATACAAAGTTATGGGATTCAGTTTATGTAATGCTCCTGCCTGCTTCCAACATTTCATGACCGACATCTTT
>JARBWK010000816.1:0-24425 GCA_030556195.1 Anolis apletophallus
CAGCGTGGTTGCCCATGCTGCCGCCTCGTCCCTTCCAGTAGCGTGTAAACAAAGCCCACCTTGGCCGATCGGTGGCGAACTCCGTGGCCGCAACTCCAGGTACATCTCCACTTGTCCAATGAACATGTCGACTTGAGCCGGTTCCCCCGAACCGAGCCGGCGTAGACACAGAAGGATGCCGGCCAGCCCCGGGCCGTCGGTCTCCCAGGGCCTGCTGCATTTCCGTAATCAGAGCGGCGGTCAGATTCGCCATGGCGCCGGCTCGCCGTCCGCATTTCCTGGGGCATCCCGTGATGTGAAAAGGGGTTCGTGGAGTACTTTGGCCAACTGTCACGATGCAAGACCTTGGCAGGCCCCTTAATCACACACAGAGAGACGGTAATCAGCTAACTACTTTATTGAAGAATAAGAAACAGTTGAAAAGGTAATTGTCCATAAAAATATCCAAAGTAATCCAAAAGCAAGGTAATGTCCAAAAGCAAGCTTAGCATGGAAGTTTCCAAAGACTTGGCAGGGCTCCGCTCAACAAAAGCGGATCAGGGAACAAAGCAAGATACAAGATCCAAGATACTCCTTGGCAGGCCACTAGCCTAACTTAGCTACGTGGACTTGGCTCGCTACACATCTGTATAGGATAGACGTGGCCGGTACTGAGGATCCGTTCCCACGGATCCTATACTTAATCCCCCTGGCGAGGCCCCCGACGCTCTAGGCTTCTCCTCCTCCAATCTGTGCTGTGAGACCGCGGTCGGTCTAGCCTGTGAAACCAGCCCCTTCTGCTAGCCTCGATGTTCCATCTCCTATCAAAGGTTCGTCCTTGCCTCCCAGCTTTGCGTCCCTATCTTCGTGAGTCTGACTCCCTATCAACTTCCGGGCCTCCTCCTCCGTGGTTTCCCACATTCCTTCTTGCGAACCTCACCCCCGGCCGTTCGTAATCTTCACTATCACTGCTTACAGAATCCATCTGGCCTTCCAGATTCTCGTAAGGATCAGGCCAGCCAGGATCCCACGCCAGGCTCTCTGTGGGGGAAAGGCCCAGCTAACTCAAAATCCCCTTCTTCCAGACCCTCCAAATCCTCCTCAGAATCTACCTCAGCTCCAGCTGGCTCTAATGCAAGTGGGACCCCTGGTGATGCCCCTTGCCCCCCAGGCAACGAACGAGAACTGGGTTGCTACAGATATGAGGACATCACTTCTTCATTTGGGATTTTTCAGTGCATAGGTTCTGTGCCCTAAAATATAGCATCATGTACCATTTGCATCACTAATTGTTTGAAAACATACAGTAGTTGATGCTCATCATGCCTAAACTTGGATATTATTTGTATATAATTAGGAGAAATACATGCAAAAATAGCCAGCTGCCAGACAAACCTGGTATCTTATTTTCATTAGCATAAACCCAAGCATATGCCTAATAAATAACCATATCAATTATACCACATCAAATCACAGGCAAGGACTGACATTATTAAATGCTCTTTGGTATTAAAGAAATTACCAAGAAATCCCATCACATAGAAAGTTAAACACTAAGGTGATGGCTAATTTGGAACTTTCCCCCCATGCACTGTTGATGGTTGGTCACGGTGATGAGATTCAAGCATTTGAGGGCCACTGAAGTCACAAGTAATGTGGCCTGGAAAAAGGTTTATGCTATTATTGAGAACTCTGCTATAGTGCCTATGTTGAGTGGAAGCAACCCATTTATAAGTTTCTAAAAGGCTATGTACAGCTGCTTTGAAGTCAAATTGATATAATTTAAAATGCAATCAGAATTTGTCGCATGCATTAATGGTTGAATATATTGAATGATTTTAAAGTACAAAAACCCAAGTAAGAAGGCAAAGCTAGCAAAGTTTTCTAATTTTTTATTTTCCAACTAAGCCTGGGTATGTGGAGAGTAATAAGTGACTGAAGAAGTAATTCCTTTTCTATTTGGATAAAATGTTGAGAGAGAAAAAATAATTTTATACCAACTAGCTATAAAATGTGTGTATTTTTTTAAACACACACACAAATGTATGCTATCCCTTAGTGTTTAATGAGCATCAATCAGAGATTTAATGTTGTAGAGATGGAGTGTTTAATACAAATATTTGCTCTACTCTAAAGACTTAAGTATTAAAACTAATGCTTCAGTGGTGTGTTGAGTCTGCATTAAGAGCTACACTGAAAACTGAAATCCTTAAAACTCATCCAAGCATAGAAACAGAACTAATGGCAAAGTCCAAGTACTTGAGACCACCGACAGGATGGTATATATAAATGTATGCCTGCCTCCAAAATGCTGAGGGCAGATAAATAAATAAATAAAATCCATTCAACATATTAGTTCCACAAGTGCACACTCATTTTTTAAATGCAGCCCTGGGTTTTCCCCCTTGGATTCTTCCAGTTCTTGGTCAATTAAAAGAAAAACAGTTTTATAGTTTCTGTTGAGATAAATATTGTATATGAGCAGAGATGGATATTAAGGACTGTGAACTTTAAAAGCTCAGTATTATGGGAGAAACACATAAAAATATTTGTAAATGTTGTATCAAGCAGTTGACCATTATACCTGTTCTCAATTTATGAATTAATTTAACAAGTCTTCATTAGTGAATGAGCTGTCACAGTTTAAATAAATATAGTTCCAAGAATATTATTTATTTATTTATTTCAATTATATACCACTTTTCTCAACCCCTGTGGGGACACAAAGGATTCACGGCAAGTAAATGGCAACATTCAATGCCTCACAATGTGTAAAATACAACACATAACTAAAATGTTATATAATAGCATATAACAAAAATTTAAACCAGAAAAACAGCATAATACAGATGAATATTCACAATTTCTTTCAAATCAAAATTTATGAATCGTCTGACTACTGATATAAAGGAAGATACTTTATTTTATTTATTTTCCCCCATACTGACCATGGACTTGGCATTCACGTGAGCTATGTTAAGATCATCTAGGGAGGCCTTGCTCTTAGTCCCACCTGCTTCCCAGGTGTGGTTGGTGAGTATGAGGGACAGGGCCTTCTCATTGGTGGTCCCTTGGCTATGTAGCTCCCTTTCTAATGACATTAGATCACCCCCTTCCCCCTAACCTTGATAAAGCAAGTAAAAACGTGAATTGGGGACCAAGCTTTTGGCCAATAATGCAGTGCAATAAGTGCTGTAGTGGACTGGATGAGGACAAATACATTGAAATTGAACCCAGACAAGACAGAGGCCCTCCTGGTCACTTGCAAAGCAGGTCAGGGTATATGGTGGCAACATGTGTTGGATGGGGTTACATTTCCCTTGAAAACACAGGTCTGCAACTTAGAGGTCCTTCTGGACTCATAGCTGAACCTGGAGGCCCAGGTGTTGGTGATGGCCAGGAGGGTCTTTGCACAACTAAAGCTTGTATGCCAACTGCAACCATACCTTGAGAAGCCAGATTTGGCCATCATGGTCTTGTTGTACTCCAGGCCAGGAAGCCCTCTGACTTCAAACACAACACGGCTGAGTAAAATGCAAGCAGTTTATTGAAGATAATGAAAAGCAGTAGCAGTAAAAAGCAATCCACAGTAAAAGGTAAATCTAAATGGGTAGAAAAAGTACGTAGATAGGAAAAGATAATCCAGGAAAATAGTCCATAAAAAGAAATACTGGAACTTTCAAGGCACAAACCCCAAAGTACTTGAGCATTAATCAAACAAAGCACTTCACCATGAAATGACAAGGCACTTAATTCAGAAATCTATCCAAAGCAAGGCATCCAGGAACCTGAGACGAGATCTTGACCTAATTCCAACATTGCTTCGTCTGGCTACATATTATGTACTTGACACTTTTATCCCTCTAATCTACTATATATCCCAAATGGCCAAGAACAGATTTATTCTCAACCTTGAATCTCATGTCAGTCTCTGCTGCAATCTGGCAGAGCGCCTGAGAGCCTGGTTTGTTTTTCTTTGTTGACTGAAAACAGTCTCCTATTCACTGGCTCATTAATTTCTGCAGCTGGACCAGGTACTGAGTCTTTCCCAGGCTCAAGGTCTTGGGAATCCTCTGGCAGCAATCCAGGCCCAGGGAACATACCATCAGAAGAGTCACTTTGAACCATATTGTCATTCTCTGCATCAACAGCAACCTCATCATTAGACACATGAACTTCATTGTCACTCCCATCATCCAGAGTACCGTGATCATTAGAGACAATCACACATAACAGGTCCATGACTTGATTACATCCCATCTAGAGTACTGTAAACAGGTTCTGCATGGGGCTGCTCCTGAAGAGTGCCCAGAAACTTCAACTAGTCCAAAGATCCACAGCCAGATTACTTACAGGTGCTGAACCCAGGGAGCATACTACTCCTCTTCTGCAGCACCTACAATAGCTGCCAATTTGTTTCCTAGCCTGATTCAAGATGCTGGTTTTGACTTCTAAAGCCCTAGATGGTTTGGGTGCAACTTATCTATCTGACCACATCTCTTCATACCAACCTTCCAGAATACTAAGATCATCAGGAGAGGCCCTACTCCCACTTCCACCAATGTCACAAACATACTGTAGTTTTAGCAATGAGAGAGAGGGCCTTCTTGGTGACTTTCCCAAGGCTTTGGAACACTCTCCCCAAGGAAATTAAACAGCTCCCTCTCTCTTATCTTTTTAAAAACAACTGAAAACCTTTCAGTGAAGAAATCTAGACTGAAGTGACAGGAAGGCTATCTCTTATCGAGTGGAGAAAAGTACAATATGACTTGATGAGACACCATTGGAATGCATATGATTTTTAAATGTCTGTGTTATTTTTATTGGTGTTCCATGTGTTATATATGTGTTTAATTGCTGTTGATGTTATACTATTTTTGATATGTTGGAAGCCACTTTGGGTCCCTTTTTTAGAGAGAAAAGTGGAATAAAATAAAGATTTATTGTTATTATTATTATATGAGTTTGTTTTATCGATTAGCTCATCAACCATATCAAAATACTTGACAAATGCACTTGACATATGCTCATACAGGATAAAATCCACATTACAACCAAAGTTAAAATAAAAAAATTGTTAAGAAGGGTTCAGGATCCAGATCCAAATCAAATATCTGCATCATCCCTACAATTTACCCCAATCGACTCCAATTCACAGTTCTCAGCTGAGTTGTTTTATATGAAAACCTATGTATTTAGCTTTCTGGAAGTTACTACAATATTAGCACAGTTTAGTGTAGCAGCTCAATTAAACTTTCCAGCACATAGTCAGATGGACTGAAAGTGCTGGCTGAAGTAATTAAGGAAGGAGATGGAAAAAAATGGATTGCAGATTACGCTTGCTGGGATCTATGCGTTTTTCAAAGTTCCGCTATTATTTAACTAAAGGCTGTGAAGCCATGACTCTGCTGCCAAGAAAGACACATAGGATGATTAATAGAGCTCTAATAATTGCTAAGGAGGAACGTGCAGTTTTCAAAGCCAAGTGGACTTAGTTTCTCAGATGACTGTTCTTTTTAGATTATTTTAGCATTGCATTTCCTGTCACAGCAATTATCCCACAAATCAGCCTCTCAGGATCTTGTTTTGAAAGTTACTTTGTAAAAGTAATTAGTTACACTTTGTTGTAGTTCTAAGATACATAAAGGAGCTAGTATGTTAGGAGTGTAATATAAAGAGCAAGTATTTTATGTTTTCATCTTTATCACATCACACTGTTATTGCACTATATTCCAGATTAAATATCATGGTGACATCTTGTGGAAATCTTAGTTTTGCAGTTTAGTTCTTTGGTGACGAATTATAAATGCCCCTCCCTGAACTGCAAATCCCAAGATTCCAGAGGATGTTGCCATGGCAGGTAAAATTGAATATAGTCCTGTAACAGGCTCTTCATTTCTTAAAAGTGACTGGAATAATTGCTTTTAGATATATATTTTTTAAAAATCTGAATGCTACAATCCACAGTTTGCAGAACAAAATGCATCCTCTTCCTGCCTGTCATGTCTCATTAATACCTCTCATACAAGGTATAAAAGGTTATGATCATGCTTCAAAGAAAATGAAGTTATCCCTTGTTAAATAATGTCTTAATGCATGCCAGTTAGACTCTCGTTTTTGGAAATAACTGGTACTTGTGACTACTGATGTCCAATCTCTGATTCCAGTTCAGTGATACTCAGAATAGGGGTTGTCTTTTGTCTAGGATTTATACTTGTTTTACTTTAAAGCACAGGGCAGTTAAACAAATGCAATTTTGTTGAACACTAATAGGGTTGTTTAAGGAGATGAGAGTAGAGTTTATATTTCTATAGCTCATGTATTTATATCTTGGAAGAGAATCCCAATATTCACTTACTGGATGTAGCTCCTAAGAGGGGATGCAACTTTAGAACTTCAGATATAACTTTGAAGACGGCCAATTCTCTCACTCAAGAAGCAACTTGCAGTTTTCCTAGTCACTCCTGACATGAAAAAAACCATGCACAGGCATAAGCCATCTTACACCTGTGTATGTGCTTTTCTTTGGTCATTGAGGAAGTTGAAAGCTTTCTTCCTCTTACTGAAATGCCCAAATGTCACCCACACCCTTACAGTCACCCCAGGCTAATCTGTATTGCCTAACAGGGCATATGTATTTCTTTTGGGATGGGTAAATTGGAGAAGCATCTGGCCTTGTATACAGATTTAGATATGAAAGATGAAATCATCTTCTGAGGCCTGTAGAAATAATCACAGCAGACCACAGCAGATAATGTAATAATTTCATGTCCAGTTACAGGGACACTTGGTATATCTCTACTGTCCACTTAAGGCAGGTGAAGCCAGCAGAAAAGGAAGGAAGCAATTTCAATGTGGAGGTGATTACATAGGACTGGTTCAAGGTCCACAGAAGTCAGCTTCAATCCATTTCTAGGATCTGCACTATCCTTGCCATGTTGTTGTGCACCTCCCCACATCTGAAATGTGTATGTGATTTGTTGTTCCTTAATCAATTTGCCATGAGATATGGTTTTGATGAAGTCCACTGATGACATCATAGGCTCTATTTCAGAGTTCCCAACCTTATCTTGGATTAAAGCCTTTAATATGTATAGCGCACATCTTCCTTGAGTATTGTATAAACATTTTCAAACTGACTCCCCAATTCTCCACCAGGTATGTAATAACAGTGGAGATCGGGTTTCCCAATGCTTCAATTCATTGATTAACCAATGGGCACCTCAAGTTCAGGTGCTGCTAACAAATTCAGGTTGTCACAAACAAAATTGTCAGTCAATGTCTTCTGTTCAAGCTATTTATTAGTAGAAGGAGTACTCCCCTCTTGCCCAATAAACTGCTAAAACAGAATGGAAGCTTTGCAAGATATCTTAAAGATAATAGTGACAAAGAAAGGGGCTCTAACTGCTCGTGCGAGAGTAGTCTTGCATTGAACAAGACTATTGAACATTGCTAAATACAGAGAGCCTGTACGACCTATCTGTTCCAGCTGGCCTTTGAATCTTAACTTTGTTTTTAACAAATTGCTAAATTTTCTGTATTATGATGTGTTTTACTGGATATTGTGAGCCGCTCCGAGCCCTCGGGGAGTGGCAGCATACAAATTTGAAAAATAAATAAAATAAATAAATAAATAAAATGATGGCAGTGTACAGGCAAGTATGAATGCAAAAGAGTAGGTGGAACAGCATGAACTAATCAAAGGAGGTAAGTGGTTCTATAGCTGAAGAAAGTATGTACTCAAATATTCAAACAATCTGATTTTTGCAGATCAGCAACTTGTTTTTATATGAATATGAATAAAAACATGTTATCAAATTGAGTTAAAGTAGTGAATGGCCAACTCTAGTGTAATTCCAAAATGGGAAATTATTCTGCTTGCTAAGCTGTACAAGATTTGGTCATACATTGTCTCTGTGAAGGGTTGTCAGGCAGCCATCCATTTGAATCCATCCATTGAAGCTCAAAAGGTTATCCAGTCTAAGATTCTTTTAAAAGAACTACGTAGTAAGAATGGGGAGTAGAAATCTTGAATTGTCTTATTAACTATTAGCCCTGCAACAGCAGCGGTAGACTGAGTCATCTCCATTGTAGTGGTTTGCTGTATTTCTGCTTCACTGATATCAATTCCATCTAATTTTGAACATGAACTTTACAAGCAGACTTTATGAGACAGGGACTTGCCCTGGATGATACTTCAACTCTGATTCTACTTACAGAAATCAAAGAAGGTTGTTTGTTTTACTACAGTGTAAAACTTTGCTATATTTCTATTTAAATTATAGAATTTATTTGCCTCTGGGTATTACAGATAGACTTTATGTCAGGCGCAGCTGTATGATGTGCTTCTCATTGGCTCTGCTTTCAGAATTCAAGAACTGTGCATGTACTATTGATTTTTTATCCTCATCTTATATATTGGTGATGCATTTTCTCTTTTTCATGGTGTACATCTGAATCACTTGAGTTCTATCCTGCCTAATTCTTGCTTCATACCTTCCCTGTTATCATTGAATAGCATGTGCTTATTAAAACATCAGAATGAAAAGAAATCAGATTATTTGTATATTTGAGTATTTTCTTCAGCTATGCAAACATTGACCCCTCCTTGACTAGTTCATGTTGTTACACTTACTCTTTGCATTCATATTTGCCTGTGTGCAGTCATTTGAAACTCCTTCATATTGGGGCATTTTCTATGGCCCTGTACAATGTAAGAATACTATAGTATAAGTAGGTAGGAGTCTCCCTTTGTCACTATTATCTTGCAAAAGCTCTCATTCTATTTCAGGAGCTTATTGTGAGTGGGGAAATACTTCCTAATAATAAAATAGCACAAAAAGAAGAGATTGACTGACGTATTAATTTGATTTTGATTGTGACCAGCTGAAAAGCATAGCAAGGTGCCAGCATCTGAACTACAGGAGTGCAATTGTTAATCAAAGAGTGGATTGAAACATTGGCATCTTTATAGAATTACCACAGAGCTTGGGCGTGAAAATGCTTGGCATACACTGCTGTTCAGAAGCTAAGATTTTTGGGAACAATCCAATCGTTTGAGGGAGTTTACATTATATTTCAGAATGCATCATGTTTCTTCCTCCCACCTCTCTCCATCACACACATATCCTACCTAATTAATATATTTGAAAGGGTTTATATCACTATGCACTGTCCACAAGTGTTGGGCAAATTAGGATCTTGTAACAGAAATGGTCCTGGCAGACAATCTGCAAGCTGATATAAAGAAAAATATCCCTTCCTAATTTCTGCACACAGAAGGAAAGCAAAGCACCTTCCAGGACAAGCAGACTGCTTCCCACCCAAGTCTACCTGCAATATGACAATGATGACACAAAAAGGACAGCATCACTGCCCTTCTCTGCCAGCTCCTTTCTTGCCTGAAGCCCTGAGCTACTTTTATTGGAACCCATTAACTCAGTGGTTCTCTACCTTCCTCATGCCGTAATCCCTTAATACAGTTCCTCATGTTGTGGTGACCCCCAACCATAACATTATTTTTCATTGCTACTTCATAACCGCTAATGTTGTCACTGTTATGATTCATAATGTAAATATCTGATAAGTGCAGGATGTATTTTCATTCACTGGACCAAATTTGGCACAAACTCGATACAACCAAATTGGTGAGGTTGGGGGATTGATTTTGTCATTTGGTTCACATAGAGTCAAGAACATTATGAACTCCACCCAATTATGGAATTGAACCAAATTGGCACCGAGAACTCCCACAACCCAACAGAAAATACTGGAGTGTTTGGTGGCCATTGAACTTGAGCTTTGGAGTTGTAGTTCACATACATCCAGAGAACACTGTGACTCAAACAATGATGGATCTGGACCAAACACTGATGGAGTTTGGCAAAATAGACCTTGACATTTGGGAGTTGTAGTTGCTGATTTATAGTTCACCTACAAACAAAAGCATTCTGAACTCCACCAACAATAGAATTGGGCCAAACTTCCCACATAGAACCCCATGATCAACAGAAAATTCTGTGTTTCCTGATGGTCTTTGGCAACCCCTCTGACACCCCCTTGTGACCCCTCCAGGGGTCCTGCCCCCAGGTTGAGAAATGCTGTGTTAACACTTCTAGAGGGCTGGTAAAGCCCATAATTTTAGAAAATCCAGAGTACTGAAAGTACCGTCCCATGATCCCTCCATGTGGGGTTAGTTCTGATCCTACAAGTCCCATCTTTACTTCACACCCTTCCTCTAATGCTCTTGCTTTGGCAGTGGCACTTTCAGTTGAGACTATACTTTCCCACAATTTCCTTTGCTTTTAAAAATGTCTAATTTTACAGTTTTCTCTCTGCCATCAACTTGCTTCCATAGTGCAATATGAGCCAAAAGTGGAAAAGCAATTTGTAATCATTAACTCAGCAGGAAGAACCACTGGAGAAATTACACTGTTTCACTGGTGTCTCACCATCTGACATCCACTGGGAAGTAGCAGCCAGCAATGAGGACCAAGGCATTAACATCTTCAGTTCATCCTATGTTCAGATATCAACCAGCATGCCAACACTTTAAATCAAGAAACAGCTTCTAAGATCTACAGATTCTTGCAAGAATACCTCAGCAAGCAAAAGTCCAAAAGTGCAGGTTAAAATCCAGCACCTCAATCAGTGGTTGAGACCAGATGAGAAACTCCCTCCTACACACACAGAAGAGTGGACAACCTGGAAAGCTCATATAAACCAGTTCAAAAGCAAATAATGTGGATTATCTGATTTGATAATCTGGATTATATGGCAGTGTAGAAGGGTCTTTAGGCTCTCAGCTTGACTGTCCTTCCTCATCAATAATTTTGCTATCTTCACTATACTGTGATGCTGGAGCAATCACAGGTTCACACACAAAAGAACCATTTGTAGGTTTCATCCATAAAATGTTGAAAATATGACACCTGCATTTATTTTCATTGATTTATAGAAACAAAATGTCCCAACTAACTCAGAGTGGGGTTTAGAAAAGCCTGAAGGAAAATTAAAAGATTGATCCTAGAAGGCTACTCTCCATAAGTCATCAGCCCTCTCATTTCACCTTTGTTTATACCATCTTTCTTTTCCAGCATGCTTAGTTTATAATAGATGGCAAACAGGAGATATAAAATACATTTTCTTGCATCTACTAGCTTTTAGTCGTTGCTGCCCAGATGGAATTGAAGATGCTGCTTTCTTATCTTTCAAAAGGTTGACTGGAAGATCTCATTCATAGGTCACCAAGGTTTAAGTCAATTTAAAACAACAAAGACATACTTTAATAAATAAAATATGCAATAAAAGTATAAAATCTAAATGTGAATAATATAACAGTACATCTTCTTTGCAGCTAACAAATCCATTTCCAAAAACGCTCCATGGAGACCCTATAACAGGGTGGGCAATTACTGGCCCTCCAGGTGTTTTGGGACTAACTCCCAGAAATCTCTAGCCAGTTTACCAGCTGTTAGGATTTCTGGGAGTTGAAGTCAAAAACACCTGGAGGGCTGTACTGTACCTGCCCTATAAGATCACTCTTGTAGTCATCCAACTGTGGATGCTGTGCCCAGAGACAATTTTCTAGAGCACTGCCTTTATGCTGCTTGGTGAATTACTGAAAAAGTACTTTTGCTATCATATTGATATGTGTGTATATATAATGAATGGATTAAATCCAAATGTTATTCCAAACTAGAGTAGATACCTTGAATAACTGGAGCTTAATAGGTATGTGATAATGAACATTTGATTGATTCATAGGCTTATTCTAGTGGGGACTAGCAATGGAATTTTTAATGTCATCTTGACATGTTGAAAAGTGGAATATAAAAAGAGAATTAAAATAAAATAGCTATGAATGTGTCAGGACCTCTTGGTTGTCAAACAAGATATTATTCAGAACACAGTTGAGGAATGCATGCTTCCCCTCCCATTTTTAGTTTTCAAGTGCTTCTATTTTCAGAAAAGGGGGGAAATATAATGGGACCGTTTCACCTATTTTGAGGGCCTCAGCATGTTTTAGGACTAAGTCATTTTTAAAGCCTGAAAGTCAACTTCTTCCCTTCAAAAGTAAAAATTTAACAAAAACAGCATGAATTGAGATAACGCACCAGGAAGTGTGTATTATTGTTGCACCCTCAGATCGCGGCAGTTTCCCCCTTAGATTACACTCCACCAAGCAGATGCTAAATGTAATACTTTTATTTAGAATAAGAAATAGTCCAAAAGTAGAAAGGTAACTCAAATCCAAAGCAAAAGGCAATTCAAAATAGTTCCAAAACAGTGGTAGAGAAAGCTGGCATAAATCCCATGGAAAACAAGGTTGCAAAGGCAAAGCAAAACTGCCCCTGCGGTCATCAAGAACTTGAAACCAAGTCCTTCCAAGCTGAACGTAGCTTCAGGTCTGACTAAAATCCCTGGGCACAATCTAATATAGAGAACTAACTTCTATGTGCCCAATGTGCCCCCTTCCTCAACTCCAATCTCTCCAGAAAGGATCTGATGCTAGCCCTCCTGTCAAATTCCTCCTCATTAGCGGCCCCAGGTACATCGCTATCAAGCTGGAAACTCGGTCCTCCCTATCCTCGGAATGCTCGCCTGGGCAAGGAGTGGAAGTCTTCAGGGAATCAAGGTTGCTGGGCTTCACTGTCTAATTCAGAACAAACTTCCATGGAGTCATCATTAACCTCATCTTCAGGCCCATACCCATGTAAACCATCCATCATCCCAGGCTAATTCTTCATCTGCAGACCCATACCCATCTGGCCATCCATCCCCGATCTGACCTGATCAGCAGGAACCCCCGGTATCTGTCTATGGCCACTAGGCTGGAACACCACATTTATAACTGTAATCCTTGTTTAGCCTGAACCCTTTTTTAGAGATATGCTATTATTACTGTAACAGAAAAGTTAATTATAATGCAGTTTTATTCTATGTTTACAGTGTTGATAGTATGACAAGCAGACTCACAATTGTCACCTCCTTCATGAAATGTGAAACTTATTTCTTCGTTTCTCATGCTTATTTTTCTCTCTTCATCCATTTACTTTTTTGCTGGTTACATCTGATTGGCTGTTGGGTTACCATGGACATACACAGATTTTGCAGTAGAAATGTATCCATTTGAGAGTATCAGCAAGAAAGGGTGAGCTAGATAAAATAGAGGGGAACATTTAAAAAGTAGAGAGTCTCTAGCCAGAAGCCAGGAAGAGGATCAGTATTTAATTTGTAGTTTCCATTGTTATACTGAAGTAAAAGAAAAGCTAATATAAGTCTTAATTATCAGTTATAGAACTGAAAGTTTTGGTCAAACTATTGACGGAAAAGAATGACTAAAAGTTCAATAGCCAGCCAGGAGGCTGGAGGAGAAAAATATTTTGAAGGAGTGGCCTAACAAAGTAGAAACAAGCTAACTGAAAGTTATATAATAACAATTTTATATTCAAAGAAGTGAAAGAGTTGCAATATTATCCAAGTGAAAACTGAGTAAAGTACTTGTGGCTGAGATGTTTTATGAGCTACAAAGAATCATGAATAGCATTTCTTGTTTTAACATACATATATTGAAGTCTTGTGTCTGCCACAGACTAAAAGTTATACGGTTGAAGACAAGTCTGCATTACATTGAAGTAAAATCTGTGAGGAGAATTGAAGCACATATTGACCTGGCTCGATTACATAAAAAGAAATATACACAGATTGTACTCTGTAACAAACATTATTAATAAAGGTGCTACAGAGACAGAAAAAGTGTGTTCCAAGCATGAACTACAGGTCACTGAGTTTGTGATTCCTCACTTTCCCCCATATCGTCTCATTGCCTCATGTGAACATTCATATATGTTCTATCAGACAGGTGGATATCGTTGTGCATAGTGCCTCCTTGCAGTGCTGACTGTCTTGCAGAGGTCGTTATGTATTTCATTCAAGGTGGCATACACAATGATCTTCTGATCCAATATGGACACTAATATAAATGTTTGTACAAATAGTGGACCATTACATTCAAAGGATTCACTGCAGGGATGGAGAAAGGAGATGGCCAAGCAGTTCAATGCTAGGTTGTATATCAATAGTTGTCAAAGGTGCTGTGAGGAAAACAGGTCCATTTAGACACAAAACCTACAAGCCTTTATTGCATTTTTTTCTGAAACTGGCTAACAGTTTCCACAATGTTTTTGAAAATGGAGTCGTACCTGACCTGGTGCTAGGAATTCCAGTTTCTCTACTCAATAGAAACTTTCCTCTAACCCTCCCAGATTCACATGGAATCACACACATGCATGTTGGCAGAAGGCACAAAAGGATCCAATAATGCATTATTTAAAAAGTATGACATGATCACTTTTCTACAGATATAAGTTTTATTGTTCTGAAAAAAATAATTAACTTGTAATTTGAATGATCAGTGAAACCACTTTCCAAGTACAGTAGAGACTTGCTTATCCAACCTTCACTAATCCAACCTTCTGTATTATTCAGCAAAGTCTGCCTCCAGCTGTCTGTTTCAATACATTGCAGTTGTAGTGCAAATTCATAAATACAGTAGAGGTCTCGCATCCAACATAAGTGGGTCGGCAAAATGTTGGATACGCGAAAAAATGCTGGATACTAAGGAGGGATTAAGGCAAGGCCTATTAAATGTCAAATTTCATACAATTTTCCAAATTAAGCACCAAAATATCACAAGTGTTTTGTGAACAATTGACAGAAATAGCAGTTCAAACATGGTAACATTATGTAATAATACTGTATTTATGAATTTAGCACTACAACTTTGCAATGTATTGAAATATATAGCTGGAGGCAGACTTTGCTGAATAATACAGAAGGCTGGATTAGTGAAGGTTGGATAAGCAGTCTCATTGTACTAAAAGTGGTTTCACTGATCATTCAAATTACAAGTTAATTATTTTTTCAGAACAAATAAAACTTATATCTGTGTAGAAAAGTGATCATGTCATACTCTTTTTAAATAATCATATTATTGGATCCTTTTTGTTACCTTCTGCACCAACATGCATGTGTGATCTCATGTGAATCTGGGAGGTTGGGGGAAAGTTTCTATTGGGTAGAGAAATCCGGGAATTCCTAGAATCGGGTCAGGCTTGACTCACATTTTCAAAGCATTCAGGTGCTTGTTAAACCAGTTCAGAAAAAAATGCACAAAGGCTTGTAGGCTTGTGTATCTAAATGGACCTGTTTTCTCACAGCTTTCTGTGTTTTAATATTTATTATGCAACCTAGCATTGAACTGCTTGGCCATCTCCTTTTCTCCATCCCTGCATAACCTTAGTGTAATGGTCCACTATTTATTTATTTCTAAAACATTTATATTAGTGTCCATATTGGATCAAGAGATCATTGTGTATGCCCACCTTGAAATGAAATACATAACTGACCTCTGCAAATAGACAGTCAGCACTTCTAGGAAGAATTTCCAGTAACATCTAGAACACTATTTTTATAAAGGCCCTATAGTTATAACGTTGTTGCACAAATAAGATAGTGCCAGCCCCCTGACAGACAGGGCGTGGGCACTATACTACAACCTTGATAACTTCACCCTGTCTACAGGTGAACATATAAGGAATGTTCACATGAGGCAATGAGGCGATGGGAAAGTGAGGAATCACAAACTCAGTGACCTGTAGTCATGCTTGGAACACACTTTTTCTGTCTCTTGTGGCACCTTTATTAATATGTGTTTGTTACAGAGTACAATCTGTGTATATTTCTTTATGTATAACTAACCTCGGAGTCAATATGTAGCTTCCAATTCTCCTCACAGGTTACTTCAATGTAATCACAGACTGTCTTCCAGCCGTATAACTTTAGTCCTGTAACTTGACACAAGACTTCAATATATGTATGTTGAAACAAAGAAATGTTTATTCATGAATTCTTAGCTCATAAGCTTATCTATTACAAAAAGTACTTTACTCCAGTTTCACTTGGATAATATTGCAACTGTCTTTCACTTCTTTTGAATACATAAACATATTATATAAACTTTCAGTTAACTTGTTTCTACTTTGTTAGGCCACTCTCTTCTCCTTCAAAATATTTTTCCTCAGCCTCCTGGCTGACAACTGACTTAGGTCGTCTCATAATACTAGTCCCAGCCTTACTCAACTGATACTCAGATCTGCATTATTTTTCTTTACTTCAGCATAAACAGTGAAAACCATAAATTAAATACTGATTTCCCTGAGGTCTGCCAGAGACTGCTTATATTTTTTTTTAAATAAACCTTCTTATTTTATTTCTCATCCATTCTGCTTCTTTTCTTGATTAGAGGGTCCTAAATGGATACATTTGACAGCAGAAAAGTGCTTATAAGAATCCATGGAGAATCCACAAACAAATTGATAAACAACTTGAAAGATGAAATGGAATAAGAGAAATAATATACTTGTGAGTTGCTCAATCACAAGGAAATACAAAGAGTCCCTGTCTGTACCCATTATCAATAATTAATAAACATAGAGAAGAAAACTGCATTATAATTAACTTTCTGTTACAGTAATAAATAGCATATCCTCTAAAAGGAGCGGAAAGCTAAACAAGGATTACAGTTATAATTGTGGTGTTCCAGCTCAGTGGCCATATGACAGATACCGGGGTTCCTGCTGATCAGGGCCGTATCTCGATGATGGATGGCCAGATGGGTATGGGTCTGCAGATGAAGAATTAGCCTGGGATGATGGATGGTTACATGGGCAGCCTGAAGATGAGGTTAATGAGTGACTCCATGGAAGCTGAGTTCTGAATTAGACAGTGAGAGGCCCAGCAACCTTGATTCCACGAGAACTTCTCCACTTCTGCCAGGCGAGCACCCGAGGATAGGAGGACCGAGTTTCCCCAGCTTGATAGCCAGCGTACCTGGGGCCGCTTAATGAGGAGAATTTGACAGGAGTGGCTAGCATCAGATCCTTCTGAGAGATTGGAGTTTGAGGAAGGGGCAAAACATTGGGCAATACCATAGTTCTCTATATTAGATTGTGTCTAGGGGATTTTTAGTCAGACCTGGCTACGTTCAGCTTGGAATGATCGGGTCCTGCTCAAGTTCTTGTTGACCCAGGGCGGTTTGTTTATTCCTTGCAACCTTGCTCATGGATTTATTAGCTTTCTCACCACTGTTTTGGAACTATTTTGAATCTGCCTTTGCTTTGATTTGAGTTACCTTTCTACTTTTGGACTATTTCTTATTCTAAATAAAAGTACATTTATAGCATCTGCTTGTGGAAAATTCAAGGGGAAAACTGCCATGATCCGAGGCAATGGAAGACACACACCTCCTGGTGCGTTATCTCAATCTATGCTGTTTTGTTAAATTTTTTACTTTTGAAGGAAGAAGTTGACTTTTCAGGCTTTAAAAATGACTCTCTAGTCCTAAACATGCTGAGGCTCCTCAAAATAGGGTAAACGGTCTCACCATTGTAGCTTCCTTTTCTTGGAAAATAGAAGCACTTTGAAAACTAAAATGGAGGGAAGCATGCATTCCCAACTGTGTTCTGAATAATATCTTGTTTGACAACCAGAGGTCCTTAGACACACTAAGGCTATTTTATTTTAATTTCTCTTTGAGACCTCACTTTTCAACATGTCAAGATGACATTAAAAATTCATTGCTAGTCCCCACCAGAATAAACTTGCTGAACTGAATCAAATGTTCATTATCACATACCTATTAAGTCTAAGTTATTCAAGGTACTACCTAGTTTGGAATAACATTTGGATTTTAATCCATTCATTATATATATACACAGACACAATATGATAGCAAGAAGTACTTTTTCAGTAATTCACCAAGCATAAAGGCAGTGCTCTAGAAAATTGTCTCTGGGCACAGCATCCCACAGTTGGATGACACACCAAGTGATTTTGGTAGGGTGGGCAGCTGTACCTCCAGGTGTTTTTTGACTAACTCCCAGGAAATCCTAACAGCTGGTAAACTGGCTAGATTGGAGTTGAAGTCCAAAACACCTGGAGGGCCAGTACTGCCTACCCTGTTATAGGGTCTCCATGTGAGCGTTTTGGGAAATGGATTTGTTAGCTGCAAAGAAGATGTACTGTTATATTATTCACATTTAGATTTTTTATACTTTATTGCATATTTTTATTTATTAAAGTATGTCTTTGTTGCTTCTAAATTGACTTAAAACTCCTGGTGACCCTATGAATGAGATCCAGTCAACCTTTTGAAAGATAAGAAAGCATCTTTAATTCCATCTGGGCAGCAACAAGACTAAAAGCCAGAATTACCCAAGAAAATGTATTTATATCTCCTGTTTGCCATCTATTATGTAAACTAAGCATGCTGAAAAGAAAGATGGTATAAACAAAGGTGAAAATGAGAGGGCTGATGACTATGGAGAGAGCCTTCAGGGGATCAATCTTTCCAATTTTTCCTTCATAGGTTTTCTAAACCCCACTTGAAAGGTTGGGACATTTGTTTCTATAATCAATGAAATAAATGCAGGTGTCATATTTTTCAACATTTTATGATGAAACCTACAAATGGTTCTTTTTGTGTGTGAACCCAGGGATTGCTCAGCATCACAGTATAGTGAAGATAGCAAAAATTATTGATGAGGAAGGACAGTCAAGCTTAAGAGAGCCCCAAAGACCCTTCTACACTGCCATATAATCCAGATTATCAAATCAGATAATCCACATTATTTGCTTTGAACTGGTTTATATGAGCTTCCAGGTTGTCCACCTTCTGTGTGTAGGAGGGAGTTTCTCTCTATCTGTCTCAACCACTGATTGAGGTGCTGGATTTTAGCCTGCCACTGATACTTTGCTTGCTGAGGTATTCTTGCAAGAATCTCTGTAGATCTGAAGCTGTTTCGATTTGAAAAGTGTTGGCATGCTGCTGATATCTGAACATAGGATGAACTGAAGATGTTAATGCTCTGGTCCTCTCATTGCTGGCTGCTACTTCCCAGTGGATGTCAGGATGGTGAGACACCAGTGAAACAAACAGTACTTCAGTGGTTCTTCCTAAGGAGTTAATTGATTACAAATTGCTTTTCCACTTTTGGCCCAGGCTGCACTATGGAAGCAAGTTGATGGCAAGAGAGAAAACTGCAAAATTAATACTTTTAAAGCAAAGGAAATGGTGGTGATATCTCAACTGAAAGTGCCACTGCCAAAGCAAGAGCATTAGAGTGGAAGGGTGAAGCAAAGATAAATTTGTAGGATCAGAACTAACCCCACATGAGGGATCATGGACGGTACTTTCAGTACTCTGATTTCTGCACTATGGCTTTACCAGCCCTCTAGAAGTGTTAACACAGCATTTCTCAACCTGGGGGCAGGACCCCTGGAGGGGTCACAAGGGGGTGTCAGAGGGGTTGCCAAAGACCCTCAGGAAACACAGAATTTTCTGTTGATCATGGGTTCTAAGGGAAGCTGGCCCAATTCTATTGGTTGGTGGAGTTCAGAATGCTTATTGTAGGTGAACTATAAATCCCAGCAACTACAACTCCCCAAATGTCAAGGTCTATTTTGCCAAACTCCATCAGTGTTTGGTCCAGATCCATCACAAGTTTGAGTCACAGTGTTCTGATGTGAACTACAACTCCAAAGCCTTGCCCACTGGCAAACACCCCTGTATTTTCTGTTGGTTGTGGGAGTTCTATGTACAAATTTGGTTCAATTCCATAATTGGTGGAGTTCATAATGTTCTTTGACTCTATGTGAACTTCCAAATTGACAAAATCAACTCCCCCCCAACCCTCACCAATTTGCTGTATCGGGACTTCCAGCTGTACGGTCCAGTGAATGAAAATATCCTGCATATCAGATATTTACATTATGAATCATACTTGCACAACATTACAGTTATGAAGTAATGAAAAATAAATGTTATGGCGGTCACCACAACATGAGGAACTGCATTAAGGGATTACGGCATGAGGAAGGTAGAGTATAACCACTGAGTTAATGTGGGTTCCAAATAAAAGTAGCTCCAGGCTTCAGGCAAGAAAGGAGCTGCAGAGAAGGGCATGCTGTCCTTAGTCATCATTGTCATATTGCAGGGGACTGGGGTGAATGGTCTGCTTGTCCTGAAGGTGCTTTTGCCTCTTTCCTTCTGTGTGCAGAAATTAGAAGGGATATTTTTATATCAGCTGTAGATTGTCTGCCAGACCATTTCTGTTACAAGATCCTAATTTGCCCAACACTTCAGGGACAAATAGCAAGGAGAGAGAACCTGTTATATTACAGGTGAGATATGGTAGGATGAGAGGTGAGAAGAATATGATGCACTTGAAATATACAAAACTCCCTCAAACGATTGATTGTTCCCAAAAATCTTAGCTTCTGAACAGCAGTGTGATATTGCTGCTACTTTTCACGCCCAAGCTCTGTGGTAATTCTATAAGACGCCAATGTTTCAACTACCTTTGATTAACAATTGCACTCCTGTAGTCTGTGATGCTGGCACCTTGCTATGCTTGCTGGTCACACCTGCAAATCAAAATTAATATCATTAGCTGACCTCTTTCTTTTGTAGCTATTTATTATTAGAAGTATATTTCCCCACTCACAATAAGCTCCTGAAATAGAATGAGAGCTTTTGGTAAAGATAATAGTGACAAGGGAGACTCACCTA
Organism: Anolis apletophallus; assembly: GCA_030556195.1. Taxonomy (NCBI): domain Eukaryota; kingdom Metazoa; phylum Chordata; class Lepidosauria; order Squamata; family Anolidae; genus Anolis; species Anolis apletophallus. The sequence continues at coordinate 20,612 of JARBWK010000816.1, forward strand.
CTTATACTATAGTATTCTACATTGTACAGGCTATGTGAAAAATGCCCCAATATGAAGGAGTTTCAAAATTACTGCACACAGGCAAATACAATGCAAAAGAGCAAGTGTAACAACATGAACTTTAGTCAAAGGAGGTCAATGGTCAAATAGCTGAAGAAAATAAACACTCAAATATACAAATGACCCATTTGCTCCGCCCTTGGATGTTTTGTTTAAAAGCACATGCTATTCAATGATAACAGGGAAGGGCATGAAGCAAAATTGTTAGCATTCTGATAGAACTCAAGTGATTCAGATGTACACCATGAAAAAGAGAAAATGCATCACCAATATATAAGATGAGGATAAAAAAATCAATAGTACATGCACAGTTCTTGAATTCTGAAAGCAGAATAATGCAGAAGCATCATACAGGGCTGCGCCTTGACATAAAGTCTATCTGTAATACCCAGAGGCAAATAAAATTTATAATTCAAATAGAAATATAGCAAAGGTCACTGTAGAAAACAAACAACCTCTTGATTTCTGTAAGTAGAATCAGAGTTGAAGTATCAATCCAGGCAAGCAGGTCGTCCCTTCCTCATAGTCTGCTGTAAAGTTCATGTTCAAAATTAGATGGAATCACGTGAAGCAGCAAATACTACAGCAAACCTCACTACAATGGAGATGACTCAGTCTACAAAATCTACACTGTTGCAGAGCTAATAGTTGAATAAGACAATTCAAGATTTCTACCCCATTCTTACTACGTAGTTCTTTTTTTAAAAGAATCTTAGACTGATAACCTTTGAGCCTTCAAATGGATGGATTCAAATGGATGGCTGCCCTTTGACAACCCTTCACAGAGACAATGTATGATCAAATCTTGTACAGCTTAGCAAAGCAGAATAATTTCCCATTTGAATCACACTAGAGTTGGCCATTCACTACTAACTCAATTTGATAACATGTGCTTTATTCATATTCATATAAACAAGCTAGTTGACCACAAAACTAATGTTGAATATTTGAGTACATATCTTTCTTCAGCTATAGAACCACTTACCTCCTTTGATTAGTTCATGCTGTTCCACCTACTTTGCATTCATACTTGCCTGTACACTGCCATTTCATTTTATTTATTTATTTATTTTATTTATTTTTCAAATTGTATGCTGCCACTCCCGAGGGCCTCGAGCGGCTCACAATATCCAGTAAAACACATCATAATACAGAAAATTTAGCAATTTGTTAAAACAAAGCAGATTCAAAGGCCAGCTGGAACAGATAGGTCTTACAGGCTCTCTGTATTTGTAGAAATTTTCTATAGTTTTGTTCAATGCAAGACTACTCTAGCACGAGTAGTTAGGAGTCTCCTTGTCACTATTATCTGCAAAGATATCTTGTAAAAGCTTCATTCTGTTTTAGCAGTTTATTGGGCAAGAGGGGAGTACTTTCTACTTAATAAATAGCTTGAACAGAAGACATTGACTGACAATTTTGTTTAGACAAACTGAAATTGATAGCAGCACCCTGAACTATAGGAGCTCATTTGTTAATCAATGAATTGAAACATTGGGAAACCCGATCTCCACTGTTATTACATACCTGGTGGAGAATTGGGGAGCTGGTTTGAAATGTTTATGCCAATAATTGCTGTGAAGATGTCATACATATTAAAGGCTTTAATCCAATATAAGCAAGGTTAGGGGAACTCTGAAATAGAGCCTATGATGCTTATCAGTGGACTTCCGTGTAAACCATATTCATGGCAAATTGATTAAGAAACAAATAAATCACACATACACATTTCAGATGTGGGGGAGGTGCACAACCAATTCCTGGCAAGTCCTGGAGAGCAGATCCCAGGAGCTGGATTGAAGCTGACTTCTGTGACCTTGAACCAGTCCTATGTGTAATCACCTCCACATTGAAATTGCTTCCCTTTCCCTTTTTTCTGCTGGCTTCACCGCCTTAAGTGGACAGTAGAGAATACCAATTCCCCCCTGTAACTGGACATGAAATTATTACATTTTTTTGCGGGGCTGGTTTTCCCCGGCCTCAGAAAATTTTTTTTTCATATCTAAATCTGAAAAGGAGATGCCCCCAAAATTTCCCATCCCAAAAGAAATACAATCCCCTGTTAGAAAATTTTTTAAAAAGGGGGTGTAAGGGTGTTTTTGGGGCTTTCAGAAGGGAAGAAAGCTTCAATTTCCTAAATGAAAAAAAAACCCTAAAAGGTGAAAAATTTTACCCTGTGCATTTTTTTTTCATTCGGGAGGACTAAACCCAAGTTTTCTGGGAAAAAATTTGGGCCCGTCTTAAAAGTTATATCTAAAGTTCTAAATTGCATCCTCGGGGGGGTTTTTAAAACCCCAGAAGTGAATATTGGGTTCTCTTAAGATATAAATACAGGGTATAAAATAAAACTCTACTCACCCCCTTTTAAAAAACCCCCTATTATTTAACAAAATTTTTTTTGTTTAACTCCCCCTTTAAAGAAAAAAAGAAAAACCTAGAAAAAAAAAAAACCCCTTTTCTATACCTGAAGGGAATCGAAGGGACAAATCAAACCCCCTTTTTTTTCCCCAAAACGAAGTCTTGGCACTTTAAAGAAATTTTTTAACGGGGATAACTTTTTTTTTTTTTAAGTTGATAAACCCTTTTATTTGGGGAAGGGTAAAGAGACAGAAGGCGGGAAGAAGATTTTGTTCTAAATTTATTAGATTCAGTTTTTAAAAAATTTTATATTCAATTATTACCCTTTTTAAAAAATGAAGGCTCTTTTGGGACTATAAAAAAATTTTCCCTCCAAAAACCCTCTAAATCATTTGCAGTTCAGGGGTTTTTTCCCCCCCAAAAAGAAAAAACAAAAAAACCCAAGTTTCCACAAGATGCACCTGATATTTAATCAAATAATAATAACAGTGTTTGATAAAAAAAAACATAAAAATTTCTTTTTTTAATTTTAAAACTCCCCCTTTTTTATCTTAGAATCAACAAATTAACTAATTCTTTTAAAATAACTTTAAAACAAGACCCCGAGAGGCTTTTTTGGGGGGGTTTCTGTGACGGGGAAAAAAAAAAAAAAACAAAAAAAAATCTTGGAAAAAACTAAGTCCCTTGGCTTGAAAACTGCCCTTCCTCCAGAAATTTTTGAGCCATTAATCATCCTTTTGTCTTTCTTGGGGGGGGGTCATGGCTTCACAGCCTTTATTAAATAATAGCGGGGAAAAATTTAAAAAAATTTGATCCCAGCAAGCGTAACCTGAATCCATTTTTTTCCATCTCCTTCCTTAAATTATTTTAGGGGAAACACCTTTTTAGTCCATCTGACTATGTGCTGGAAAGTTTAATTGAGCTGGTTCACTAAACTGTGCTAATATTGTAGTAACTTCCCGAAAGCTAAAACATAGGTTTTAATAAAAAAACTCAGCTGAGAACTGTGAATTGGGGTCGATTGGGGGAAATTTTAGGGGTGATGCAGATATTTGATTTGGATCTGATCCTGAACCCCCTTTTAAAATTTTTTTTTTTTAACTTTTTGGTTTTTAAAATTTTTTTTTCCTGAGGCAAAGTCAAAGCATTTGTCAAAATATTTTGATATGGTTTTTTTAGCTAATCATAAAAAAAAATCAAAAATAATAATAACAATAAATTTTATTTTTTTCCACTTTTCTTCTAAAAAGGACCAAAGTGGTTTAAATATCAAAAAAATATAACATCAACACAAAATTTAAAAAAATATATAACACGGAACACCAATAAAATAACAAGCATTTAAAAATCATATGCATTCCCCGGTGTCTCATCAAGTCATATTTACTTTTTTTCC
>JARBWK010000817.1:0-24415 GCA_030556195.1 Anolis apletophallus
CAGGCATTATACAAAAGCATCATTGGTCAGTTATTGCACATATGTAATTACACTAGAGCAGACATTGCATTTGCTGTGAATTTTCTAAGCAGGTATGCAGCCAACCCATCCATTGCTGCATGGAATGGACTAAAGAGAGTTGTGAGATATTTGAAGCAAACACAAGATTTTTGTTTGAAATTAAGTCCAGATGACTCACTATCTTTGCAGGTATATGCAGACAGTGATTTTGGCATTGCACAGATAGAAAATCAACAACAGGGATTGTAGTTAAATTTTCTAATGCACTAATTGACTGGAAGTCAAAGAAGTAGGGTTATGTAGCTTTAAGTTCCAGTGAGGCTGAGTTTGGTGCAGTCAGTTTAGCATATACAGAAGTCTGTGTAATTAAACAACTATTAAAGGACTTACAGATACCTATTGAAAATCCTACGGTGATATATGAGGATAATCAATCATGCATTGCAATGGCAACACAGGCCAGAGTGAAACAAAGGAGCAAGCATGTGGATATCAAGTACAGTTGTGTAAGAGATGCAGTAAAAAATGGTGAAATTGATTTGGTATATTGTAATACAGATCTGAATTTGGCTGATGTATTGACAAAGCCACTGAGTGTACAGAAACATCAGAATGTTTTGAATGATCTGGGGATTTGTTGAATGTGCCATGTAATTGTGAATGTATTAGATGCTATGACAAACAGCAACAGTGAGGGGCGCCAAAATAATGTTCGCTTACCATTTTGAATTACCTTAGTCCGCCCCTGCCTGTTAGTAACCTGGCTGCCGAACGTTGGACTAATTGCAGCTTCCGAGCAGTCTTCAGAGGCAACCCCATGTAGAGAGAGCCCTAGGCCACTTTACCATACGTCCCCAAACCAACCTCTACTGCACCCCCAAATCTCCTCCTCCCTGCAGCAGCGGCGCTACTGGGGCGGGGCACCGCGACGAGGAGGAAGGAAGGGAAGCCCCACCCCCGGTGCTGATGTCAGCACCAGGGGTGGGGCTTCCTTCCTCTCTCCTCATACGCGCCCTCCTTTCTTGAGTTAAGAAAGGAGGGCGCGCGCGAAGAGGAGGAGATGGGGGTGCAGTAGAGGTTGGTTGGGGACGTCATTCCAAAGTGTGGCCTAGGGCGCCAAAAGGGGTTAATCCGGGCCTGGTCCTGAGCATGCCTTTTGCAGTGTCCCGTCATTCTGCCGGGGAAATCCTTTTCTCATAGTGTGTACGTATATACTCACATTTAGTTGAATTCAGTCTTCCCGACCCCCACTCTAATTTTGTATCTTTTTGTCATGGTCTTGGGCTTGAATAATAAATTATTTGATTGATTAAATAATTAGCACAGAACCTCCCTAAGGGAAAAAATATTTAGATGGGTTTGAGGTAAAGGCCCTTTCAATTTCGGACCAAAACTCAGAGCGGAAGCCTCAACCGCCTTGACGTTGACGTTTCTCATCCCGAGTGCAACAGATGTGGCCGACAAGGACTTCCATTCTTCCTCCAGCTGCCTGTTCTCAAAGTTATTAATAGCGGTTTAGCCTTGGCCATGGGCTGCAGATGATTAATTTTACTCGGCCAAACAAAACAAGCAAACAAAAAGCTCAAAGAACAGGACGGTCTTTCTAGGAAAGGAGCACAAATCTCATCAGGATGGTCTTTTGATCAGGATACACGAGGCCTGTCATGTCATAAATGGAAATCCGGCATTCGCTGTATGACTTCTTTGGAAGGGTCGGGCTGGGTGGTGTATTGGTCATAGCAAAGGTATTTAATTTGGGGGGGGGGGGCGGAAATTCCCCCTGAAACTCATCAGTATTAAAGTTAGTCGTGATGGGTATGTGTGCAAGTGTGGTCCAGATCTATTATTAGTGGGGTACAAAGAACTCTCTGGATATGGGTGAACTACAATTCCCATCATCACCTGTCATTTCCTCTAAACCTCACCAGTAGTTATAGCTGGTAATACACTATACCAGTGTTTCTCAACCTTTTTTTTTGAGCCTCGGCACATTTTTTACATTTACAAAAGTCCTGGGGCACACCACCAACCAACATGACACAAAATGACACTCTAACACAGTCATACATATAGTTAATATGTTTTTAAATGTATTTATACACTCAGTGTGAAACCTGGGCCTGTTTCAATGAACACAACATAGATATCCTGGCAGGAATGGCAGAAAGACACACACGAAGGTCTTGCTCAATTTATAGTTAACACACAACCAAAGAGCATCCTGAACATTTGCAACAATGGAATTGAACCAAACTTGGCATATTGAACTCTCATTACCAAGTTCCAGGCATGTAGCGGGGGGCTAAGGGGCTTCAGCCCCGGAATTCTCAGGGTGGTCCGCGAAAAGGTCTTACTGGTACATTATTTAAACTGTTAAGTTTATTCATATCATGTAATATGCTCCCTCACTGGTGCTCCCACCAGCAAGCGAGCAGCGGCATTCTGCACCAGCTTGAGTTTCCGAATTGTCGACAGGGGAAGGCCCACATAGAGGGCGTTACAGTAGTCCAGCCTCGAGATGACCGTCGCCTGGATCACCGTGGCCAGGTCGTCCCTGGACAGGTAGGGCGCCAGTCGCCTAGCCTGGCGAAGATGGTAGAACGCCATTTTGCTGACCATGGCGACCTGAGTCTCCATGGTCAGCAAAGGGTCCAATTGGACACCTAAACTCTTTACGAGGGATGACGGGCTGAGCTGCTCGCCATCCAGGGTAGGCAACCGGCACTCATCCAGCCCAGGGCGACCGGGCCACAAGATTTCCGTCTTCGACGGATTCACCTTCAGCCGGCTGGCACGCAGCCAACTAGTCACGGCTTCAAGGCATAGATGGAAACAATCGGGTACGGTATCCTGCCTGCCGTCCATTCTCAGCAGAAGCTGGGTGTCATCCGCATACTGATAACACTCCAGACCAAAGTCGCGAACCAGCTGTGCCAGGGGGCGCATATAAATGTTGAATAATAAGGGTGAGAGGATGGCCCTCTGGGGGACCCCGCAACTTAATGGGAGTCTCCCAGAGACCTCCTCTCCCCTCTCCACACGTTGTCCCCGGTCCCGGAGGAAGGAGGCCACCCACTTAAGGGCAGTCCCCCTCACCCCGGTCACGGCTAAACGGTGGGCCAACAATGCATGATCTACGGTATCGAACGCTGCTGTTAGATCTAACAAAACAAGCAGGGCTGACCCACCCTGGTCCAGCTGGCGGCGAAGTTGGTCTGTAATGGCGGCAAGCACGGTCTCCGTCCCATGCAATACGGAAGCTGGACTGGAAGGGATCAAGTCCAGCTGTGTCTTCTAAGAACCGCTGCAGCTGATCCGCTGCTGCCCTCTCACTTACTTTGCCTAGAAAAGGCAAGTTGGAAACCGGCCTGTAATTGGAGGGAGCCGAAGGATCTAACCCGGCTTCTTCAGCAGCGGTCTTACCATAGCCTCTTTCAGTCCCCCCGGAAGACTCCTTGCTCAAGGGAGCTATTTATGATCGTGCCCAGGGGCCACGTAACCCCTCCCGGCAAGATCTAATTAGCCAGGAGGGGCACGGGTCGAGGGAGCAAGTAGTTGGTCTGGCTGCAGCAAGTAACTTATCGACAGCTGCTGCGTCCAGCAATTGGAAACGGGTGAAGGTGGGCCCGCCGAGTGGCGGCGGAGTCTCGAGTTCAACCACTGTATCAAGGGTGACTGGGATGTCCCGGCGGAGAGTCGAAATTTTGTCAGCAAAATAGTTCTGGAAAGCCTCAGCTGTGGGAGCCAAATCCTTATCGTTTAGGACCGTCGGAATTGTGGTCAGAGACCGAATTATTCTAAAAAGTTGAGCTGGGCGTGAACTGGCCAACTCTATCAAGGAGGAGTAATAGACCTTTTTGGCCTCCTTGATAGCACGCTCATAAACATCCTTAAATTGTTTATAAGCTAATTTCGATGCTCCGTCACGGAGATCCCGCCACACGCCCTCTAACTGTCTCTTCCTCCGTTTCATCGCTCGAAGCTCCTCGGTAACCAAGGAGCGCGATTTCGATGGGGGATGAGAGAGCGTCTGGGGGCGATCTCGTCTAAGGCCGTGGTCAGAGAGGTGTTCCAGCAGTCCACTTGCCTGTCGACTGAGTCGCTGGGGAGTTCCAAATCCCTCAGAGCATTCAGGAACCTGGTGGGTTCCATAAGTCTCCTTGGGCGAACCAGAATGGGTTCGGCACCCTTACCGGGAGGGGGGGCCACTTCAAGGCGGACTTCCAGGACACTGTGATCCGACCATGGAACCTCTTCTAAAGAGGCTAGGGTCACTTGAATTCCGGTCGCGAAGATCAAATCCAGGGTGTGCCCGGCCTGATGGGTCGCCAGGTCGAATAAGCTGCCTCAGATCACCGACTGCTCCCCTGCAGGCCTGGATTGCCTCCCGGGATGTTAGGCACTCCAAAGCCGCCGCTCCTCCGGTCTGTCTGCCGACACAGGCCCCACAGAGTCCGTGATGGGATGGCGGCAGCGGCACCCCTTCCTCTCAGCCTCGCCCACAACGCCCTTTTCCCTGGGCCGGACAGAATCGGCTCCAGGGATGCAGGCACTCCATAGCAGGGCGATCAGCTGGGGAACGGCTGGGGGCGAGAGTGGGCGGAGGCCTGCAGCCTCCGATCGCCTGCTGCTCTGTTCTCCGGTGGCAGCTGGGTCCACTTTGCCATTCTCTGAGCTGGGGCCATTGGGCCATTCCATCTTGGGATCCTTCCTCTCTTGAGGATGACAGCCTTCATCTTGGTTCGCACCTTGTCTTCTTGAATTTAATTTAATTGTAGTGGTTTTTATTATTATTTTATAATAATTTTATTATAATATAATTATAATATAATAAATAATATAATATAATGAGGTTATATTATATTATAATTTCAATATATTATGTATATATATACTATAATATAATAATTATGATATTAATACTAATAATATATGAATATTTCTTGATATATTAATATGTTAATATTAATGATGTGTAATATATAGTAAATATAGTAAATAAATAAATAATGTAGATTAGAATGTAGTTCAGCCTTTAGGTGCGGCCCTCCATAATATTTTTTGGCTCTCGTGTGGCCCCTTGGAAAAAATAATTGCCCACCCCTGACATACATACATACTTTTACTTATATAGATCAGTGTTTCTCAACCAGTGTGCCGTGAGCAATCATCAGGTGTGCCATGGGAAATTGGAACCTCCAGGAGGGGGGGGGGAGAGTCTAGTGTGTTGAAGTATAAAAACCCTAAGAAGCCTACCTTGATAAAGGCACTCCATGTGTGTTCATAGTTGGGCATATTGAGTATTCATGCCAAGTGTGATCCAGATCCATCATTATTTGGGTCCACAGTGCTCCCTGGATGTAGGTGAACTACAACTTCCAAACTCAAGGTCAATTCCCAAGCAAACCCTTTCAGTACTTTCTGTTGGTAATGAGAGTACAATAGGCCAAGTTTGGTTCAATTCCATTGTTGCAAGAGTTCAGGATGCTCTTTGATTGTGTGTTAACTATAAATCCCAGAAACTGTATTTATTTATTTATTTCCAGCATTTTACCCGCTTTCTCAATCCCGAGGGGACTCAGAGCGGCTTACAAAAAGGCACAATTTGGTGCCCACACAGTAAAACACAATATAAAACCCCAGAAACATTCAACATTAAAATACATTAAAATACAATTACATTAAACATCATACGCATTCATTTAAGTTAAAAACTGTAACTCCCAAATGTCAAGGTCTATTTTCCCCAAACTCCATCTGTGTTCATATTTGGGCATATTTATTCATGCCAAGTTTGGTCCTGATCCAACATTGTTTGAGTCCACAGTGCTCTCTGGATATAGGTGAACTACAACTCCAAAACCCAAGGTCAATGCCCTCCAAACTCTTATGGCATTTTCTCTTGGTTATGGGAGTTCTGTGTGGGAAGTTTGTATCTTTCTGCCATTCCCGCCAGGATATCTATGTTGTGTTCATTGAAACAGGCCCAGGTTTCACAATTAAAAACATATTAACCATATGTATTACTGCAGTGTTTCCCAACCTTTTTTGAGCCGCGGCACACTTTTTACATTTGCAAAATCCTGGGGCACACCACCAACCAAAATGACACTCTAACACAGTAATACATATAGTTAATATGTTTTTAAAATGTATTTATACACTCAGTGTGAGACCTGGGCCTGTTTCAATGAACTCAACATAGATATCCTGGCAGGAATGGCAGAAAGACACAATCTTCCCACACAGAACTCCCATAACCAAGAGAAAATACTATAAGAGTTTGGTGGGCATGGACCTTGAGTTTTGGAGTTGTAGTTCACCTATATCCAGAGAGCACTGTGGACTCAAACAATGTTGGATCAGGACCAAACTTGGCATGAATACTCAATATGTCCAAATATGAACACAGTTGGAGTTCAGGGGAAATAGACCCTGACATTTGGGAGTTGCAGTTGCTGGGATTTATAGTTCCCCTACAATCAAAGAGCATTCTGAACCCCACCAATGATAGAACTGGGCCAAACTTCCCACACAGAACCCCCAGGAGGCAAGAGGAGGTCTCCATTTGGGGAAAGGGAGGCGGGCCTTCCCAATGCATGGAGAGGGAGAGACCAAATAGACAACGGGTGGGGAGGGGGTGTTTGTAATTTTGTGCCTTTATTGAGGTAGGTGACTTAGGGTTTTTATACTTCAACACACTAGACTCTCCCCCCCCCCCTTCCAGGAGGTTTCCATTTCCCACGGCACACCTGATGATGGCTCACGGCACACTAGTGTGCCCCGGCACACTGGTTGAGAAACACTGTATAACTGTGTTAGAGTGTCATTTTGGTTGGTGGTGTGCCCCAGGATTTTGTAAATGTAAAAAGTGTGCCGCTGCTCAAAAAAGGTTGGGAAACACTGATATAGATAACCTAGTGTTTGGCAATTTCATCATTTCTGCCACTAAAGGGGAAAAGCAGGAGAGATTGACACATGCACAGCGGCCATCCTGCACCTGTCTTCAGCAAGATCTTGCCCCTGGAAATACGGCGCTCTGTTTTCCTTGCACTTTCTGCAGCCAGATTTCACACATTTATTCAGAAAGGATGTCCTTGGGACTAGAGTTCAGGAAGGTTGCCTTTCCTAGTGGTGCTTGCAACCTTGGCAACGTTATGCGCCTTGCAAGAGAAAGCCCATGGGATCTCCAACCTGGAGATGGGAGGATGCAAAGTGTGTGCATACAAAGAGAGAACAGGGTCCCCGTCCATCCCCCCCCCCCCTGCTCTCGCTATCTACTCCAGGAACAGTTGGGCTGGGATTATGTACATTCCCTTGACCTCATCATTATAATAAAAAAAAAATGGTTATGTTTATCAACTCATCGCCAGGCAGGCCCATTTAGGAGATTACCATATTTCCAATCCCATTTCCAACAAAAGAGGATTGCGGGCCATTTTCAAAGGCTGTTTATCTGCGGGCTGTGTTTAGGAAGGAAGGAAGGAAGGAAGAAAGAGGCCGCTTGTTCCCGCCCTGCCGTCAAATCTGAACAGGATAATTATTTCCCCAGAAAACACGAAGAAGGTTTTCATGGCATCTCTGAGAGCAATTATTATTTTATTTAATTTATTTATTGACTAGCTTGAGGACCCGGCGCTGCCCGGGTTATTTGAGAAACGTATTAGTTGGTCTTTAGCAGTTATTTATGTGGCTCGTAGTGGTGCCAGGAAGTTAGCGAAGGCACTGTGAGTCCCATTGTCCATGGCCCACCCTCCTCCAAACAGCACCAGGATGTAGAGTGGGTCAGGGAGGCTCTGTCTGTCAAGTTTGGCCTTGATCTATCAATACTGGGAGTTGCAGTGGTATTCGCTCCCCCCCCCCCAATTTCGTAATGAGTATTGAAACATTTATTTCATGGATCACACAGGCCTACTGCTGATGTATTCAATAGGCATGGTTTAGAACCCAAAAATAGGAAATCGAAAATCTAATTGGGGGGATTTTTTTTTGATTAGTAATAGGAAGACTTACAAAAATTTTCCCAAAAAGTTCTAAAATGTAACTTAATTACTAACGAAATTCGTTAGTAGTTCGTATGCCAGCGCATGCGATTCCAGATGGTTTTGGCCTACAACTCCCAGAAATCCTAACAGCTGGTAAATTGGCTGGGATTTCTGGGAGTTGTAGGCCAAACACTTGAATAAATCACACTGAATTCTAGATGGGACTCTCCAAATAGGAAGGAGGGAGCAAAGGAGGGAGGGAGGGAGGGGGTATTCTATTCTTGGAAGCAGCAAAAGAAAAGGAGGAGGAGCCCCGGCTCCTCGCTGCCTCTCTCTCACCCCAATCCCGAGGAGCGAGGGCCCAAGTTTGCCCAGGCTGGTCATATACCTACATTCCATGCACATGCAATAATACAGCAGTAATAACAATGGGTATAAGAAGAGGTAAAATTCAAACTGAAGTATTCTGACTGGTCCCTGCCTCATGCGGTGCAAACGGGCTCTTCTCTGTGAGCCCGGGAAAAGCTTGGGAGCACACACATACATATTCTTTGGGGGATTTGCTGCAGAATCTTCTCTATGAGCCCGGATTCTGCAGCAAATCCCCCAAGAATATGTATGTGTGTGCTCCCAAGCAGCAAACGCTGGCTTTTCCGGGCTAATTTCCCGGACTAATAAGAGAAGAGCCCGTTTGCACCGCATGAGGAGAGACCAGTCAGAATACTTCGGTTTGAATTTTACCTCTTGATATTGTTATTACTGCTGTATTATTGCATGTGCATGGAATGTAGGTATGACCAGTTGGATTACTTATAATATTAGGCACTTACAGTAGCATTCATTCTATTATACATTAGGTTGGTTTCTCACCCCAATACTCTTTGATGCTTTAGATCCTGGCAGGCAGGAGAGGCAGGGAAGCCTGGAAAAATGTAAACAGAGAGGTTTCCTCAAGTAAATCCACAAGGAGGGCCCGTCATCCAAAGTGCCCTCCTTTGCAGATTTACTTCTGAGTAAACCTCTCTGTTTACATTTTTTCCAGGCTTCCAGCCGAAAGAAGGAGCGAGTTTAGGGCTTGCCTTGCCATAATACTTATTGGCAAGGGAGGCGGGAGGGTGGTGAGAGAGAAGGAGGGTGCCCCCCCCCTTACGACCTAATAACGACACTTAAGAAAATCCTGGCCCCCGAAGTTTGAAAAAGAAAGTCCACTTCCTGGTTGACGTTCCAGGTGCAGAAATACTCGAAAGTAGCATTTCTTACGAATTTCTTACGAAACGAATCATTTTCATAACTTTTTTATCATGCCTAGTATTCAAGACAAGGAGACCTCCTCCGCCTGTTTGTGATTTTATATTGGAGGAATGAGACATCACCAACCCGCACCCTTCCACGACTTCTGCACACAGAGACGCACATGATTTGCAGGCAGACCGGTCTTTATCCAAATACTTGCTGGCACTTTCATTATGCTATCCCCTTCGCATGTCTGCCTTTTACTGTTCCTCGGGGCGAGAGGCTAAAAATAGACATAGACACACATGGAGAGAAAGAGAAAGACTCCACAAGCTGCTTGAGATCAGGCTTTTGGCTTGGAGCAGACGGAACACGGCAACGGAGGTGTCGGAAGAAGGCGACCGGACAAACATAGGCGCAAACGTACCCAGAAACACACTGTTAATACATAATGCGCAGGGGTTGTCATTCTGTGCCAATTTCGTTGGAAGAATTCTAGGAAATGTCTTCTTCCTGCGAGAAAATGCATCGGGTTTGAAGGATCCTGATTTTTGTGCAAAATTCACACCCGGCTTTTTATATACCCCGTTTCCCCGAAAATAAGACCTATGCCAAAAATAAGCCCAGGATTTTTCAGGATGCTCGGGATATTATACCTACTTCAAAATTATTATTATCATTTGATACACAACAAGATTAGCACACAGAAAACAAGATCACTCTTCTGGCTCTTGTATTGTGATCCTGGACGAGAGGCTGACGATGGAAGTCCAGATCCAGGCTGCAGCCAAGGGCGCCTTTTTTCATCTCCGCAGGGCCCGACGGTTGGCCCCCTACCTACCATCAGAGGCGCTGAAGACCGTGATACATGCCACCGTAGTCTCCCGTCTTGACTACTGCAATGCCCTGTATGCGGGTCTACCGCTGTCCACGACTCGGAGGCTGAGACTTGTCCAGAATGCAGCGGCCAGACTCATCTCCGGGGCTTCGGCTAGGAACCATATCTCGCCAATCCTAAAAGCTCTTCACTGGCTCCCTACAGAGTTCAGAGTGGTCTATAAACTCATGGCGATAACTTTCAAAGCACGACAAAGAACCGGACCAGCCTATCTGGGCGACCGGTTAATAGACCAACACAGTGAAAGACCATCGCGTGAAATAAATGGTGACTGTATAGTTATCCCAGGGGTGAGAGAGGCCCGGCTGACAAAGACCCGACGGAGAGCTTTCTCTGTGGTGGCTCCTGTAATCTGGAATACACTTCCGCCTGCTCTTAGGGCCATATCGGCCCCAGCCAGATTCCTGTCCGAGCTGAAAACTTGGCTCTTCCGCCAGGCGTTTGGGGATTGACTAATCTTGGGGATTGGGCCCTTTGTGATTCTTTGAACCCGTGTTTTTAATTAGATGTATTTTTTAAATGGTGTAAGTCGCCCGGAGCACCATCGGTGGAGGGCGACTCACAAGAAATAAAGTTATTATTATTATTTATTATATTGGATCACACGTCGGACACTTCCCAAGTGTCTAGGACTGTGTGATGTATCGATGAATAATGTGTGCAGATCCAGGTACAGTGGCCTTTTGCAGGTGACAGATGGTAATTTTGTCAGCGCCAATTGTGTTTAAGTCCAGGCCAAGGTCTTGAGTCACGGCACCCAGTGTGCCAATCACCACTGGGACCATCTTTATTGGCTTGTGCCAGAATCTTTGCAGTTCTATTATTATTATCATCATCATCATTATTATTATTATAAACACAACAAAATGAGTCCACATGTTGTATTGGATCACATGTCAGACACTTCCCAAGTGTCTAGGACTGTGTGATGTATCAGCAAATAATGCATGCAGATCCGAGTAAGGTGGCCTTTTGCAGCTGGCAGGTGGTGATTTTGTCAGTGTTGATTATGTTTAAGTGCAGGCCAAGATCTTTAGGCACTGCACCCAGTGTGCCGATCACCACTTGACTGGCTTGTGCCAGAGTCTTTGCAGTTCGATCTTTAAATCCTCATATTGTGTAAGCTTTTCCAGTTGTTTCACTTCAATCCTGCTGTCACCTGGGATTGCAACATCGATGATCCATATTTTGTTTTTTTGCACTGTCGTGAGTTCGGGAGTCTTCTGCTCCAAAACTCTGTCAGTCTGAATTTGGAAGTACCAGAGTAGTTCACAATTTCAGTGGTGTATCTGATGATTGGGGCGCCCAGGTATTGCCAGCCTTGATTGTATTTCCGCTATTTAATTTGCTCTTCAGAATGTTTCTGACTCTTTGGACATATTATTTGCTGATTACATTTTTCATATGTCAATAATAATAATAATATTGCGTTGTTGTAGGTTTTTTTTCGGGGCTACATGGCCATGTTATAGAGCAGGGGTGCTCACACTTTTTGAGAATGCGAGCTACTTATAAAACAACCAAGTCAAAATGATCTCCCTACCCACTACTCAGAGAGACATAAAAGCAAAATATTTGGAAATTTATTTCAGTGAGAGCCATATAATATATTTTAAGACTGAATTCAACTAAATGTGAGTATAATAAGCCCCTGAATTTATTCATAATAATAATGATGATGATAATATTCATTCAGCCTCTCCTAATAATAATAAAAATTATAATAGTAACAACAACAATAGGTTCCTAGAGTAGAAGGAGACCTCCAAGGGCCTTCCTTCTGCCATAAGGAAAAAACACAATCAAAGCATTCCTCACAGATGGCCATTCAGCCTCTGATAATAATAATAATAATAATAGTAACAACAATAACAATAGGTTGCTAGAGTAGAAGACCTCCAAGGGCCATCCAGTCCAACCTCCTTCTGCACCTGGGTGGCGTTGGGAGCCTGCAGGGCGGGACTGAGCCTTCCTCCCGCCCTGCCTGAGATCTACCAGGACGCCCTACGCGATCTACCAGTAGATTGCGATCTACCTAATAAGCACCCCTGTTCTAGAGGCATTCTATCCTGACGCTTCACTTGCATTTATGGCAAGCATCCTCAGAGGTGTGGTCAGCCTGAAAAAACCTACAACAATGCAGTGATTCTGGCCATGAAAGCCTTCGACAATAATAATAATAACAACAACAGCAGCAGCAACAAGATCATGTTCCGGTAGCATTCTCTGCTGATGTTTTGCCCACATTTATGGCAGGCATCCTCAGAAGTTGTGAGGTCTGTTAGAAACTGGGCAAGTGGGCAACCTCATTCTGCCATGCAGTAAAAGCACCTCCAACAGATGGCCATTTACCCTTAGTAGTAGTAGTAGTAGTAGTAGTAGTAGTAGTAGTAGTAGGGCTCCACAGAGAACAGTTTGAGAACCCCTGGTGTAGACTAATATAACATCTTGGATTCCATAGCCTTGGGTTAAGTGGTGTCAAACAGGATTAACTGGACAGTGTAGACGCACCTTGCCTTGCCTGTTGCAATCAGGAATACCCAGCTATAGCAGAATGCCATATACAATTAATTGATGGCATTAACTTTGGGTTTTGGAATACCTTCCTGAGCATCAGTGTTTCTCCAGTTCTTTTGTCCATTCACCAATGCTAATGCTGCTTTAAAAAACCCAAACAAACCTCCAGATAGATAGAGGAAAAGGAGGAAGAGGAGAGCAGGAGTTATAAAAATAGGATCTTGATTGATGGAAGTTTGATTAATAGATTTGTGCCCGTATCTCTTTGAATTCCATCTTTTCCAAGAGACATTAATCCTGCCTCTCATTCTATAGGGGCTCCCAGCTGTCACTCATCCCTCTACGCCTCCTTAAGAGTTATTGCTGCCCAGGGCGAAATGATTTCCCCTCCATAGCAAGATCTTGATCTAAAGTCATATTATACTACATCTCTCTCTCTCTCTCTCTCTCTCTCTCTCTCTCTCTCTCTCTCTCTCTCTCTCTCTCTCCATGTGTCTCTAGAGATTTTTGAAGGCATTTATATAGCTCTGGCTTTTGCCAGGAAGAGACTGGGAGTCAGCAACCTGCTGCTTTATATGGAAAGCCTCACTGTCTCAGAGAACAAAAGCAACAGGCGGAAATTTCAGTGGCATGTTTTCATTCCTCTCGATATAATGATCCGGTGGCTTCGAATGCAATGCAAGGCCTTCCGTCGGCTCCCTTGGTTGCATTTTGGTGATGCTTCCAACTAGAGGATAGCAAAACTGATTAAATTCTCTTTTCCATCCTTACTTCTTTCTTTCTGCAACACATAAAAGAAAAGGTCCCTGTTCACGCCATTCCCCCCCCCCAAAGATTTTCCAAGGTTTGGTTCCCATGGCAACTGGGGAGTGAACATGGGTTGGCGAAAATCTGGACTAGTGACAAGTCGGCAGGGAAAAAAATGGTGCATGCAAAATTTGGGTGTGACTGTGCATGTATCATATATATGTGTGTATGTATGTATGTATGTATGTATGTATAGAGGGAGCTGCATATCATTTTTTTAAAAAAAATCTGTTACTCTTTTTAAAATTTATTTATTCGCGATATTTATAGCGCAGCTTCCTCAGCCGTACGGCGACTCAAGGCGGGTTACAGGCTGGCACAATTCAATGCCATACATTCACAATTAGAGCAATTAAAACAATCAACATAACAATATACAACGTATATAAAAGCCAAAAACTCCGGGGTCATCCTGTTAAAAATTGATTTCCAATAACATCGTCTAGCATTTACAAAATCCAACCAAGATGGCACAAAACGTCATATGGGAATTGTAGTTGCTGGGAGTTATAGTTCACCCGCAATCAAAGAGCATTCTGAACTCCACCAATGATAGAATGGAATAAAACTTCCCGCACAGAACTCCCATAACCAAGAGAAAATACTATAAGAGTTTGATGGGCATTGACCTTGAGTTTTGGAGTTGTAGTTCACCTATAGCCAGAGAGCACTGTGGACTCAAACAATGTTGGATCAGGACCAAACTTGGCATGAATACTCAATATGCCCAAATGTGAACACAGATGGAGTTTGGGGAAAATAGCCCTTGACATTTGGGAGTTGTAGTTGCTGGGATTTATAGTTAACACACAATAAAGAGCATCCTGAACTCTTGCAACAATGGAATTGAACCAAACTTGGCATATTGAACTTTTGCAAAGGGGAAGGGGGAGGAAGAGGTCTCTGTCGAAAGCTGGCATGGGCAAACTTGGACCTTCCAGGTGTTTTGGACTCCAACTCCCACCATTCCTAGCAGCCCCAGGCCCTTCTCCTTTTCCCCCCTGAGCCACTTCAGCAGGAAAGGAATGGTGGGAGTTGGAGTCCAAAGCACCCAGAGGGTTGAAGTTTTCCCATGCCTATTTTAGGGACCTTAAAGTGGTGAGCCTCCTTCCATTGAATAGAAAACAAACAACAACATAGCATAACATTGTTTGAGTTCACAGTGCTCTCTGGGTGTAGGTGAACTACAACTTCCAAACTCAAGGTCAATGCCCACCAAACCCACCCAGTATTTTCTGTTGGTCATGGGAGCTTTTGAGCAAGAGCTTCGTGTGTGTCTTTCTGCCATTCCTGCCAGGATATAAGAACATAAGAACATAAGAAGAGCCATGCTGAATCGGACCTCAGCCCATCTAGTCCAGCATTCTGTATCACACAGTGGCCCACCAGTTGTACACGGGGATCTCGAGCAGAAGGGAGGGCAAAACCCTGACCTGCTCCCGACCCCCACAACCAGTACCAGGAAATCCTGCCTACCTCAACCAACTCCGAGGTGGCACTTGAATGTCCTTTTCAGTAACTACCGATACACTTGGTATCCATGAATCTGTCTAATCCTGCCTTGAAGTTGTTCAGGCTGACAGCTGTCACAACCTCCTCTGGAAGTGAGTTCCATAACCCAATGACCCTCTGGGTGAAGAAATATTTCCTTTATTAGTCCTAATTTTCCTACCTTGGAGCTTTAGGGAGTGCCCTCTAGTCCTAGTGTTTTGTGACAAAGAAAATAATTTTCTTTATTCACCTTTTCTATCCCATGCATGATTTTATACACTTCGATCAAGTCACCTCTTAAACGCCGTCTTTCAAGGCTGAAAAGACCAAGGCGTTGCAACCTGGTTTCATAAGGGAGCCGCTCCATCCCTTGGATCATTCTTGTTGCCCTTTTCTGTACCTTTTCCAGTTCCGTTATATCCTTCTTAAGGTGCGGAGACCAGAATTGTACACAGTACTCCAAATGTGGCCTTACCATAGATTTGTAGAGAGGTAATACAACATTTGCTGACCTATTTTCGATTCCCTTTCTGATCATGCCTAGCATAGAATTTGCTTTTTTCACTGCTGCAGCGCACTGGGTTGACATCTTCATTGAGCTGTCCACCAAAACCCCAAGATCCCTTTCCTGGTTTGTCTCGGAAAGCTTTGACCCCATCAGTTGATAAGTGTAGTTGGGGTTCTTTGCCCCGATGTGCATGACTTTACACTTGTTTAGGTTAAAATGCATTTGCCACTTTGTTGCCCATTCACTCAATTTCGAGAGATCTTTCTGGAGCTCTTGACAATCAGTTTCATTTTTAACTACCCTGAACAATTTAGTGTCGTCTGCAAACTTTGCTACCTCAGAATTCACTCCTACATCCAGATCATTAATGAATAACTATGTTGTGTTCATCGAAACAGGCCCAGGTTTCACACTGAGTGTATAAATACATTTAAAACCATATTAACTATATGTATTACTGTGTTAGAGTGTCATTTTGTGTCATTTTGGTTGGTGGTGTGCCCCAGGATTTTGTAAATCTAAAAAATGTGCCACGGCTCAAAAAAGGTTGAAAAACACTGAACTATGTAAGCCGCCCCGAGTCCCCTTTCCAGGAGATGGTGGCGGGGTATAAATAAAGTTGATTATTATTATTATTATTATTATTACTACTACTAAATTACACATATTATAAACCAGCTCTTTCTCTTTTCTGTCTTTTCCATTTAACCAGACTGGGCCACAGCTATGCGTGGCCGGGTTCAGCTAGTATACGGAGGAGGAGGAGAAGGCCAAAGGACCTTTTAAAACTACAACTCCTGGGATCCGGTAGCATTACGCCTTGGCAGTTAAAGTGGAGACAAACCATATTAATCCCACAGTGTTTGGTGCTCCCATTGTTCAAGCTCAGTGTTATGGAATCCTGGGAATTGTAGTTTGATGATGCAGAGAGAGATCATAGAATCAAAGAGCTTGCAAAACTACGGCTCCCAAAATTCCAAAACATTGCACCATCCTGGTTAAAGCAGAGTCAAACTGCATTCGTTCTCCATTGCTTTCCTTCCCAACAAGTTTGCCTTTTCCAAGGAGTTTGGAAAAAAATGGAATAAAAATACACACACACACACACACACACACACACACACACAGGTTGCTTAGTGACTGCGATAGGCTTGTTCTTTTTCCCAGCCCTGAAATAGACTCCGAGGCAGCTGGATTCATGGAGAGGAAGGCCGGTTTCTCAGGACAGCCATTCAAGAATGGACACTCGCGTACTGCAGAGGCCCAGGGGGATAATGGGAACTGTTGGCCCTCTCTCGCATCCTTCCCAAGGTTTTCCCAAGCCCGCCTTCTCCATCCGCTGCTCCTCGACTGCCTTGGAAACAAATGCTGGGCTCAGCATCCGATCTTGCCCTTTGGTCCCTGGCTCCCAGCTTTCCCTTCTTCTGTCTTTTTGCCAAATGCAGCAGCGACAAAATAATAGAGAAAGGGCACGGTATCTATTTTGGTAAACTGTCAAGGAAAGCTGAAAATTTGAGAACGATTCCTGACATGTCTCTTCTGCTCCTGGCAGTGACATTGAGCGATGAGCATTGCCTTGCGTTAGCAGTTATTTGTGTACTGTTGGCCCTCCCGATCCGTGGATTCGGTATCCACGGATTCGGTATCCACTGCTTGAAAATATCCCTCCCTCCTTCCTTCCAGAATCCAAAATACAAATTCACTTATTATTATTATTATTGTCATGAGCTTTCTGGGCTGTATGGCTATGTTCCAGAAGCATTTTCTCCTGACGTTTCGCCTGCATCTATGGCAGGCATCCTCAGAGGTTGTGAGGTCTGTTGGAAACTAGGAAAATGAGGTTTACATATCTGTGGAATAATGTCCAGGGTGGGAGAAAGAACTCTTGTCTGTTTGTTGTAGTTGACCACCTTGATTAGCATTTAATGACTCAGATCTCCACGGTTAGTAGAATAGCATTTTTCCATCTCCAACAAGCTAGGCGACTGGCTCCTTACCTATCCAGAGATGACCTGGCCACGGTAATCCAGGCGATGGTCATCTCGAGGCTAGATTACTGTAACTCCCTCTACATTGGCCTTCCCTTGTCAACAATTCGGAAACTCAAGCTGGTGCAAAATGCTGCCGCTTGATTACTGGTGGGAGCACCGGTGAGAGAGCATATCACTCCCATCTTGCAGCAATTGCACTGGCTACCAGTCGAGTACCGGATTGTTTTCAAGGTGCTGGTTTTGACCTTTAAGGCCTTGTATGGTCTAGGGCAGGGGTGCTCACACTTTTTCAGCATGGGAGCTACTGATTAAAAAACCAAGTCCCAAAGATCACCTGCCCAGAAATGTAAAACGTATAACTATTTTCTTATTTATTTATTTATTTATATTTATTATTCATTTTTATGTGCCGCTCCTTCCAGCAGGCTCAGGGCAGTTTACATAAAATGAAGTTATAAAACATCAACATTTCAATTTAACAACAACAATATAAAACAGAGCATAAAAATGCATCCAACCACCCCATTTCTCCCACACTGCCATATTACCACACGTATTATCAGCCAGAAAGTAAGAAGAGAGGCTTTTGAACTGCAAGGCCATTTAATACTCAGCAAGGTAAACAAAGGGGCATGCAAAAATACATCCAACCACCCCATTTCTCCCACACGTCCATATTACCACACATATTATCAGCCAGAAAGTAAGAAGAGAGGCTTTTGAACTGCAAGGCCATTTAATACTCAGCAAGGTAAACAAAGGGGCATGCAAAAATACATCCAACCACCCCATTTCTCCCACATTTCCATATTCCCCAACATATATTTCTCAAGGAACAAAGCAAGCAGAGAGGCTTTGGACCTAAAAGGCCATTTTTAAACATTAAAAATAAACAGACATGCCACAGAACAATCAAGCACTCACCCCAAAGTAAAAAGTGAGATGCGGTAAGGAAATGATCCCAAAGCGTCCTTCTTCTTCTCCTCCATCGTTGCTCCCATTTCCATGCTGCCAGCATGCGTGCCGCCTCCAAGAGCTCACGAGAAGTCCGAGAGGCAGAATGAGCGCTTCTGCGCATGCTCGCGGGGCCAGCCATGCATCGCGTCATCCAGGCCCGCCCCCTTTGGTCTCCTACGACTCTGAGTGGCTGGAGAAGGACGGAGGGGGGAGGAGGAATCCAAAAGAGGGGGCCCATTCTGCCTCTTGGACTCTGGAGCTTATGGAGGCGGCGCGCAAGCAGGGAGTGGGGAGGAGCAACGACGGAGGACTTCTTTGCAGCATGCAGGGGCACGTGAAGAGGACCAACAGCAAAAAACCTGGTCAGGGGCCTGAAGATCACCAGGATGAGGCCCAAAGATCACCCTGGTGATCCCGATCACCATTCTGAGCACCCCTGGTCTAGGGCCAGTGTACCTGAGGGACCGTCCCACCCCGTACGTTCCCCCGAGATCACTACGTTCAGAAGAACGAAATCTCCTGACAGTCCCATCAGTCCGCTCCTGTCACCTCTCTGTGACAAGACAACGAACTTTCTCCACGGTGGCCCCGATGCTATGGAACACATTGCCGGATGATGCTCATGCCATCACAGAGCTAGTTCCTTTTCGGATACCATGACCATGTCCTTTATCTGATCAAATGTTTTATATGTATTTTATGTGCTTTTATGTGTATTTTAATTCATTGTTGTGTAAACCGCCCCGAGCCTGCAGGGAGGAGCGGTATACAAAATCGAATAAATAAATAAATAAATAAACTCTGATTTCTGAGTTGCCTATCAGAGGATTATGGATCACATGGCAGACTTTTTATTATTTATCAAAAAGGGCCATCCCTGGCTGCAATATCTTTTTATCACTCTCCATGACACTGAAAAGACTCACCCTACAGATCAAGATCTGTAATTACTGGCAGGAATGACAGATCTTGAACTCTGTTGGCACAGCCAAAAAGAAATGTTTGCTGCAAACTTGAGACAATAGCCAGGGAGGTTTGCAGAATGCCTGAGTTCTCACCCCAAAACTTCATTAACACATCTAATTTTCAAAACCCGAACCTCATTGTTCCATTCATGTCTCCCCCTCTCTTCCTGGGAGCCGGCTAAAAGGAGCAGAAGGCGGCGCCAAGGGCAGCGCGTCAGAGGCCTGGCGTGACGTGCTGCCCTTGGCGCTACTCACTCCTTTTCACCGCCTCGCCCGCCCCTTCCTAGGGAGGGGGAGCTGGTGAAAGGAGCAGAAGGCGGCGCCAAGGGCAGTGCGTCAGAGTCCTGGCGTGACGTGCTGCCCTTGGCGCCGCCTAGTGCTCTTTTTCGCCTCCCCCGCCCTTCCTAGGGAGGGGGAGCCGGGCGAAAAAGGGAGCAGAAGGCAGCGCCAATGGCAGCACGTCAGAGGCCTGGCGTGGACGCGCTGCCCTTGGCGCCGCCTACTGCTCCTTTTCACCGTCTCCCCGCCCTTCCTAGGGAGCGGGAGCCGGTGAAAAGGGAGCAGAGGCGGCGCCAAGGGCAGCGCGTCAGAGGCCTGGCGTGACGTGCTGCCCTTGGCGCCGCCTAGTGCTCTTTTCGCCATCTCCCCCGCCCCTTCCTAGGGAGGGGAGCCGCGAAAAGGAGCAGAAGGCGGCGCCAAGGGCAGTGCGTCAGAGGCCTGGCGTGACGCGCGCTGCCCTTGCCGCCGCCTACTGCTCCTCCTTTTCGGCGCGGAGAGAGGGACGGAGGCGGTGCAGGAGGAGGAGCTAGCTCTCTTCCTCCTCCCTGCCCCGCCTCCCCCTCGCCGCCTTTTTTTTTAAAAAAAGATCTTTTTTAAAAAAAAATTAAAAATGGCGGCCGGGGGCATAGCGAGGGCCGTGCCCAACAGGCTGGGGGGCCGTGTACGGTCCCCAGGCCGCCAGTTGGACAGCCCTGCTATAGTTGAATGAAATGTGGTTTTTTGCAAGCACCTTTTTAAAGCAATGGTTCTTCCCAGTAGGTCATGGCCAAGAACATCTTGGGTGGTGTGCATGGGCACCCAGATGACTATTATTACATTTGTGTGCATGGCTTTGTTTTTCAATTGCAATATACTTCTTTTTGCAAGGGCCTTTTTCCTTCATTCTCTCTGCCCTTCTCTCCCTTTGCTTAGCTCAGCTTAGATCCTAAATATTTCATTCCGCCAAAGCCGAGCAGCTCACTTCTGCCTGGGAAAACAGAGAAGACAAACGGAAAAGGACAAGGCCGGGAAGGGAGCCGGGATGACGTCTGGTCTCTCGGAGAAAAACTACATCTTAGGCTTCGTTTTAAAATAATATGCTTCATTGTTTCAAAGTCCTCTATAATTCAAAGGAAAACATTGCTTCCCTTCTTTTTCTTTCTTTCCACTCTTCCTTCATCCCTTCTTTCTTCCCCTCCTTTCACTTCCCTTCTTTTTTTTCTTTCTTCACGCCCTTCCTCCCTCCCTTTGTTCTTCCTTTCCTTACACTTCCCTTCTTTTTCTTTCTTCCCATCCTTCCTCCACATTTATTTATTTATTTGTCATATTTCTATACCACCCCTCTCAGCCCGAAGACGACTCGGGGCGGTTTACACAAGGCAGTCTCTGCCCTCCAATAAAACACGAGAAAAACAAACCAAAAGATAACCATATAACAACAACTAGCAATTAAAACATACAATTACAGTCTCAGCGTCATGTTGAAATCACTTTCCGTCACATCGTCGTCATTCCATAGATCTCATTAAACCTTTATATTTCATCAGCAAATGCCTGCTCAAACAGCCAGGTCTTGACTTTCTTGCGAAATGTCAGGAGGGAGGGGGCCGATCTGATGTCACTAGGGAGGGCGTTCCAAAGCCGAGGAGCCACCACTGAAAAGGCCCTGTCTCTCGTCCCCGCCAGATGCGCTTACAAAGAATGCGGGACCGAGAGCAGGGCCTCTCCAGATGATCTTAAACATCTGGATGGTTCATGGGGAGATATGCGTTTGGACAGTTAAGTTGGACCAGAACAGTTTAGGGCTTTAAAGGCTAAAGCCAGCACTTTGAATTGTGCCCGGTAGCAAACTGGCAGCCAGTGGAGCTGGCACAACAGGGGAGTTGTCCGCTCTCTGAATGCCGCTCCTGTTATCAACCTGGCTGCTGTCCGTTGGACTAGTTGCAGCTTCCGAACAGTCTTCAAAGGCAATCTCACATAGAGAGCGTTGCAGTAATCTATACGGGATGTAACCAGAGCGTGGACCACCGTGGCCAAGTCAGACTTCCCAAGGTACGGGCGCAGCTGGCGCACAAGTTTTAACTGTGCAAATGCTCCCCTGGTCACCTCCAAAACCTGGGGTTCCAGGTTCAGCGATGAGTCCAGGATCACTCCCAGACTGCAAACCTGCGTCTTCAGGGGGAGTTGTTACCCCGTCTAACACAGGCGGTAACCCTATGCCCTGTTCGGCCTTTCGACTGACCAGGAGTGCCTCTGTCTTGTCTGGATTCAATTTCAATTTGTTCTCCCTCATCCAGTCCGACACAGCGGCCAAGCACCGGTTCGGGACCTGAACAGCCTCCTTAATAGCAGATGAGAAGGAGTGACAGAGTTGGACATCATCTGCGTACAGATGACAACGCACTCCGATACTCCGGATGACCTCCCCCAGCGGCTTCATGTAGATGTTAAACAACATGGGAGATAATATTGAACCCTGAGGAACCCCACAAGACAATGGTTGTGGGGTTGAACAGGTGTCTCCCAATAACACCTTCTGCAAGACAGTACCTCCAAACCCCATCTCCTTTCTACCCTTCCTTATGGGGCTACCCTTGAAAACGGCCCGGAAACTTCAATTGGTCCAACGTGCGGCAGCCAGATTAATAACTGTGGCGAATTACAGGGAGCGGTCAATTATTATATTATTATTTACATCATTTATATTCCGCCCTTCTCACCCCGCAGGGGACTCAGGGCGGATCACAATGCACATATACAGGCAAACATTCAATGCCATTTGACATACAACATATAAGACAGACATAGGGGCAATTTAACATTCCAGCTTCTGGCCACCAGGAGGAGCTGTTGCATTCCTTCATTCTTTTTGTGTGTATTTCCTGGACATTTAAGGCCTCGTAAATCAGTTAAATTTAGCCTCCACACAAGTGGTATCTAAATTTCCTACTTGACAGATGCAACTGTCTTTCGGGTTACAAAGGTCGACATAGAGCTACACAATTGGTCGAGAGCTCACCCCCAACCAGGGCAGGCCTTGACCTCATGACCTTCTGGTCAGTAGAGATCTTATGCAGCTGACACTCAGCCAGCTGCGCCACATTCCTGGTCAACCCCGCTGTTTAAGGAGAGTTTGATCCAGAGTGTATCTTTGTAAATTGTGCCAAACGCTGCTCTAAAGTCGATAAATGCTGTGAAGAGCGAACAGAGAAGCCTCAGACAGAGAAGTGAAGGATGTCACTGCTGCTCCTGAAAATCAAAGTCGGGAGTCCTGTTGCTACACACACAAAGATATATATATATATATATATATATATATATATATATATATATATATATGGGAATTTGTACATTTCTCATATATGCCATTGGCCACGTTTGCCTGATATAGATTGCTGAGATTCAGTTCAAGGTTATAGAAACTGGGTGTGGCACATGCAATGCCATTGCGCATCGATGCACACAGAACATGCATGATGGCCATGTGTGCCATGTATAGGTGTTCACTCATGCTTTGAGCGTCTTGGTTCAGTTGCCGAGGGACCCAAGTCATGCCAATCTCCGCATGCAAAGAGCGATGCTCTGCAAACCCTGCGGCCTCCGTGGAACTGAATGGCATGACATTCTTCTCCCTGCCTTTTCTGCCAAACGCTTGCTGTCACTATGACGACCAGGCTGCCATTGGTCACTTTGTGCGTCTCCTGGGTTTTTTTTTCTTCTTCTCAAAGTGGCACATAACTCTTTCAGGACCAACGGAGCCACTCTCCCTGATTGGCTATCACTCACTGGCATTTGCCTGCCGTGTTTGCCATGGCTCTGGATGCAGAACATGACGGCCTTACTCAGGGCAAGCAAAAGCAAGCTTGGGAGAGCTTTCTCGGTTCCGTTACTTTATAGTTCCCTGCCCTGTATTTCACTTATTACATTCTGATTTCAATAGGAAATTAAGATAGTTATTCCTAGGCCTGGTTAGGTTCATCGGAATGCTAATAAAATTGGAATGAATTCGGATTAAATTCACTTTTGAAGCGGTTTGGAAGCGATGAATTTACCATTTCAAGGCCGCCGCCATTTTCGGAAAGGAATCGGTATTAGATTCCCGCCCCTCCTGAGGTGCTTTCCCCTCATTGACTGTTTAACCCAGTTTGGAGGCGGATGTCCATCCCTCCGCGTCAGAACTGGGGCGACAACCACATCCAAACTGGGTTAAACATGCGTGTCCGCCATTAATGAAGCCATTCCAAAATTTCAGAATTAATTCGGGAAATTCCAAAAAATTTCTGGAAAATTTTGGAAGTCATTCAGATTCAAAACGCCAGCACCCCCTACATCTGGATCAAGTTTTGAACCATTTGGGGGGGGGGGGGGGGTTGTCAAACAGGACTAATTCCCACATATGTTGTTGGTGGTGTTTGAATTCAAATAAATTATGGTTTTCCCTCAAGCTCATCCGCTTCAAAGGGGATTGAATCCTGGTCTCCAGAACTAGCACCACTTTAACTGCCCTGTCACAATGCTATGGCCTCCTGGGAGTTGTAGTTTTAGAAAGTCTTTAGTATACTCTGCCAAAGAGGGCTGGCACCAAACTACAATTCACAGGATTCCATATCAAATTGCATTAATTCTACAATTTCTGTATTTATTTATTTGTCATATTTCTATACCGACCCTCTCAGCCCGATGGCGACTCGGGGCAGTTTACACAAGGCAGTCTCTGCCCTCTAATAAAACACAAGCAAAACAAAACAACAGATAACCGTATAACAACAATTAGCAATTAAAAC